>WAAB01024866.1:163642-340566 GCA_013389865.1 Piaya cayana
AAGAATCCTTTCCTGTGAGGGTGGGGAGGCAGTGGAACATGTTGCCCAGAGAAGTAGTGGCTGCCCCATCCCTGGAGGGGACAGGGCCAGGTTGGATGGGGCTTGGAGCGACTGGATGGGCTTTAAGCTCCCTTCCAATCCAAACCATTCCATGACTCTCTGAGGGCTCCAAAGTTGTAAGGCACAACCAGCAAAATGAACTGCCTGCTTTTTCAAATCAGAAGCTGATTGGGCCGTTCTTTTCCATTTTCCCATCTTGGAGCACATCCACCTTTCTCTCCGGAGAGAGAGCGGCGAGGAGGAGGGGAATCACCTTTGCTATCCAGTAACTCTCCCTCCTGGCATGCTCCACGCTCCCTGCAGCGAGATCGTTGGCCTGCAGAGGAGAGCTAGACCCTCAGGATCAAGCATTCTGAAATATCTGCAGAAATTACATTACCCTTTTGATTTGTGCTTTATATTTGCGCACCTCAATCAAACTCAGATTTTCTTCTCTTGCAAATTTCCCCGAGATGCTGAGGTTTCTAATTAACCGGAAAGGCTTTTTATTCCTTACAACTCTCCAGTTATGAATAATGATACTAGCTCATAAATGAAAATTGTCTTTCTATTTAAATTCTGTAATTTTGGGTGGGTAAATGGGGAAAAAAAGCAAGCATGAAGCAGCGGCCCTTGGGTCATTTGCAACTTATTAATTTCAAGCAGAGCTCTTCGCTAGCTTATTAACACCGAGTATACTACAGTGGAATTTAATGGCTACGATATTAATTACCTTGCAGGCTTTCATATATGGAAAATGGTTTATTTTTGTGTTACACAGCAGTAGTAGCAAGGGGATCATTCACTGGTTTCAGCTCTAAGTTGTGCTTGTCCTGCCAAGGCTGGTTCCAGTCAGATGAGGGATGCTCTGAGCCCTCCGCCTGGCTCTGTGCCTAAGCGAGACGCCTCCTGACAGCGACTTGCCTCTCAAGGGCTGGGTCCTGCTGCCTTTTCCCCACACTGAGGCAGCCGGGAAGAAACCCACAGCTCTGCATTTCGCAACTAAAGCTGGCACGGACATCAGCCTGCTTGCGGCAGTGCCTTCTGCCCCTGCTGAGAGTCCCTCTGGAATCACTTTGCAGCGGAATATTGCAGACGCACAAGCTGTTATGGTATAGAAACAGGGCAGCTCTAAGCAGCTGGCTCCCACCTGCCCTGGGACACCAGTTGTCTGCTGGGAGTGAGCCCTTCAGGAGACAAAGCCACAGCTGCATCTTCCACCTACACCAACTGCGCTCCCAGAGGGTCCTGGAGCTACAAGGTGCTCGTACGGGTCAGCGTTAACAGCCACGGGGACGGTTGCAGAGCATTTTAAAATGCCAGCGTACTTTGGATTGTATCCACTGCCATCAATTTTAGCACAATCCATAAGATGCAGAAATGGGCCTTTCACCCGTGTTTCGAGGAGCCTCGCGCCTCTGTCCTACTGCCACCGACTCATTAAGCTCCAATCACATCGCTGTCGATGGAGAATGCAGGTCAGTCAATTGACTGTAAATGGAAGCAAATAAAGCGCAACAGAACTTGAGAGTCGCTGCTCAGCGCTCTGCAGTAATGGGGCTTGTCCTGGTATTTTCTCTCGAGGAAGGATTCCACCTACTTTGGGATTCAACACAGCCCAACAGTAATTTGCACGTCTGTTCAAGCAAACTGACCTCTTGCAAACCGCACTGCTTGCCCAGTGACCGCTCTCATCGCAGCCCTCGCTCTAATAGCCAGTCACCCTCCCACGCCGGCATTAAAAGGACTGATAAACAACACTAGAATTTCCCAACTGGGCTATAAAATAATTTATACATGCAACCAAAGCACTGGAAAAGAAATGCAGCTTCTCTGCTAAGCCAGCAAGTCCTGCCACAAGTGGGGGTGCTCATAGGTGCCCCCAGATCTAAGCGCAGTTGGTTGATAAGAGATGGATGGACAAGGTGCTGAGAGACATAATTTAGTGTTTGATAGGAATGGTTGGACTCAATGATCCGGTGGGTCTTTTCCAACCTGGTGATTCGACGATTCTATGATTTGTTTGGCAATATAATGCATATTTTTCAGATGGCATCAGCACCTGTTAAAGGATGAAGAGGAAGATGCCATCCCAAACGCTTATCTCCGACACACAACCTGGGGCTATCAGCAAGGGAAAGGAGCACAAGGTGGAGACTGCAAGAGAAATTATTCCAAACAAAGCAGGATGCATTAAAACTGCGGTGTTCAAGGTAAAACCACCAGAAGTGAAGACAGCAGGGAAACCATCTGCCCGAGCGAAGCTTTTGCCTAAACAAGCCCTGTTGTGGGACCAGAGCGGGCAGCTCAAACACCACACGGTGCTTGCGATGCTTGTTTGATCAAGGCTGAAACAGAATCACGAGAGCACAGAGAGGTGGCTGAAGACACGCAGACAAAGGAGGGATGGGGCAAAAATCCAAAATCAAAACTTGCAGAGCTTCGTGCTGGCATGAACCATGTGGTAGGCATGTAACGGCAAAGCCAGCTCTCCTCCCAGGGCTGCATCTCATTCTGGGACAGAGAATAAAGCACAGAGGCAACAAAGAGAAATAGTGGCCAAAGATTGCGGGGACAACAGTGAAAAACTCTTAGAGGAGTCACAGCACAAGGAACTGCTTCTGGAGTAGTGAAATGAGTGCAGAAAGAACAATGGCAGTTTAAAAACGTATCCCTCCCCCTTTTCTTTCTTGAGTTTTTAAACCCTGCTAATTCCGCACCCTTTTAAAATAAAAAGCATTCTTTCCTATGTTCAGTTCTTCAAAGAAGTTAAAGGATCTGGCACTTCCCCTTTCTACCTTCTTCAGACGCATCTGTTGAATATGGAGGAGATCTTCTTTTATATTCCCAGCTCAAAAGGATCAAAACAAGGAGCTGGGGGCTGGTGTTTGAATTGTTACTAGGGCAGAAACCCAAAAGCATTGATGCTTATGTGAGCTCCTGCCACTCTGTAGGCTCCTTCAGCCCTGGGCATCTGTCCCTCCATCTCCACTGCTTCATTGAGGATGGGGGAGGAATCACGACCAGGGTTGTTAGGTATTTCTCCTCCTCTGTTATTTTTCTGTCAGTGAACATGTAATTTCAGCTAAGCTAAAGTCCTACAGATAGGGGCGGATTTATTTTTTTTAAAAAAACCCATACATTGGCTGGAGATAGGAGGGGATTTGGATAAAAAAATTAAAGTTGTTCCAGTGAAAAAAGCACATGCTGACTGTTAGAACTCCAAAGAAACTCAAGTTTCTCAATCCTCCTCAGTCTGGTCCTTACACCCAGGTCTCTGCAAACTCCTTTTCCCAAGCTTTGCTGATGCCTGGTGGCCTCAAGCTCCGCCAGGGGAGGTTTAGGCTGGACATTAGGAAAAAAAAATTCGCAGAAAGGGTCCTTGGGCACTGGCAGAGGCTGCCCAGGGAGGGGCTTGAGTCACCTTCCCTGGAGGTGTTAAAGGCACAGGTGGACGAGGTGCTGAGGGACATGGGTTAGTGATTGATGGGAATGGTTGGACTCCATGATCCGGTGGGTCTCTTCCAACCTGGTGATTCTATGATTCTCCAACCCTGGGTCACACCAGCCTTTGCTTGATCGACGTGGTGTTCAGGGAGCTGGAGGCAGGTCCAGGAACCAAGAGAAAGTCACATTATACAGCACATCACACAACGCTGCCTTCATTCTCCTCCCACAGCTGGCTGGGAATTGAGATGACCATTATCTTGGTTTAATGAGAGGTCATTAATTCCTTTAGGCAGAGGTTCCCCAAGCAGTGACAGCCCAAGGGTCAAAGTACTTTTCACACTGAAAACAATCAAAGCAAGACCTTGTGGCTGCGTCTTCCCCAGTTTTAACAGCCGCTCACAGGGCATTTCAGGAGTCTCTTGCTTTGTGATAGCTGGAATTATGGTCAGTTGTACTAAAAGGACCTTTTTATGGTGCAGATAGATGCTCTAATCTGGTTTAATGGCTTTTCCAGCAAAGCCTTTGACATGTACTCATTATAGTAATGCTATAAATGCAGAAAGCGTTCACATGATTAGGATAAAATCTCCAAGATCTCCTCTTTATGGAGATTTTTTTTTTTAAATTTCAGCACTGTTTTTCAACTCGCACAGCAGGACCGGCTTTAAAAAGCTGCTTTGTACAGACCAAATTGGACCGATTCCATTCTTTAACAAACCCCTTACTTCCTAGTTACTAGGTCAGCACTGCAGCTGGTGTAAACATGCACCCTCCTCCTCCTCCACGATCGAGGCCAAGTCACAGGAGAGTGTTTTGCAGCCAAATGGAATCAGCTCAGGATACTATCCAGTTTCCATGGGTAGCACAACATCGCTTTTTTTGTTTAATTTTCACTACGTTGGAAAAGACCTCTTGGATCACCGAGTCCAGCCATTCCTATCTGCCACTAAACCATGTGTCTGAGCACCCTGTTTACCCATCTCTTAAGTATCTCCAGGGATGGGGACTCCACCACCTCCCTGGGCAGCTGTGACAGTGCCCAGTGACCCTTTCTGTGAAAAATTATATCTAGTCTGAACCTCCCCTGGTGCAGCTTGAGGCTGTTCCCTCTTGTCTTGTCCCCTGTCACTTGGGAGAAGAGGGCTGCCCGAGCTGGGGAGGGAGCTGAACGATCGCACCATTTCTTTCGTGGGAATCCTGCAGCTGGAGTGCTGCTCCTCACCACTGGGCACAGAGCAAAGGTCTCGCCACGGAACAGCCCCACACTGCGAGAGATGTAATTACATTTCTGGCTCTATTACTCTCTTCCTTCACCTATAAAACAGATCCAGTGAAGAGAAGTAAGCGGTTCCTCGTTTAGAGAGGCTTGGAAGATGCTTTCATCTCACTGGCACAGCAGGCTAAAAATAACCCAAAGGAAGGGGTCTTAAATAAACTCTGAGATTCCAATGTATCTCTTAAAAAACCTACACCCCAAAGCCCAGCTCAGACCTCATGCTGCTGGCTGCCTTCCCCTCAGCTAATGTGCCAATTAGACCAATCCCTAGCCCCAAGGGCCCTGAGTTACCTTCATTTGCAGAGTGAGCTCCTTCACTAACAAAGCAAAAAGAAAACACTTTCTGAATCCTCTGAATCCTAAACAAACCTCCCAGTGTCACCAACAGAGCTAAAATACAGCCCGGTCCCAGGCGAGGGGGTCCCAGAAGCTGCACAGAGGAGACTCAGGAGCATTTCACGCCCCTTGCAGGAGGAATAGAAAGACAAGAGTTGTGCTCAGCAAGTGTGGCTTGTCCTGCAAGAGCAGTCGGTGATCCTGCTTCAGACAGTGGAGGCTCATTAAAGGATGTAAACAGGCTGCCTCAGAGGGCAGATTTATTCTTAATGGGAAGTGCAAGGAAAGCCCTTGCCTCCTCATTTCACACTGATGATGATATGAATTAATTTTATATTGGCTTGAAATAATATTTCAACGGGAGATGACTGCCAGCAGAGGGGGTCATGGGTTTTCGATTTGCCCTGCTGAGACTAAAGGGTTCTGGTGAAAAGCAGAGAGCTGGCAGCAGGCACCATCAGCAATTGCTGCTCTGCTGCAGCAAGGAAACCTCAGGTACCACTGCTACCAAGGGAACGGTGCCCTGGGATATTGGGGGGGCCACAGGCACCCCCCGGCAGCGGGAAAGGCCACTCTGGTGGAAGAAAAGCAAACAACAGCTCATTACCCAGATGACAAAATGCAGGGACAAGCCCAAGGTTTCGTGTCTGCTTAGCTCTGATGGCTGATGAAGTGTTGTGTCCTGGTCATCCCTGTACTCCAGAGCCTGCTGACGTCTCAACTTTCCATGTTCTTCCATGGTTTGACCCACCAGTGCAGCAGCCCAGGTACCAGCCCTGCAGCACTAATGTTCTGCATCCAAGTGCAAAACGACTCCAGCCTGAAGAACATTTTTACCAGCACTAAGATCATAGAATCACCAGGTTGGAAGAGACCGACTGGATCATCAAGTCCAACCATTTCTATCAATCACTAAACCATGTCCCTCAGTGCTTCGTCCACCCGTCCCTTAAACCCCTCCAGAGAAGGTAACTCAACCCCCTCCCTGGGTAGCCTCTGACACTGCCCAGTGACCCCTTCTGGGAAAAATTTTTTCCTAATGTCCAACCTGAACCTCCCCTGGCAGCTTGAGGCCATTCCCTCTCGTCCTGTCCCCTGTCCCTTGGCAGAAGAGCCCAGCTCCCTCCTCTCCACAACCTCCTCTCAGGTAGTTGGAGAGAGCAATGAGGTCTCCCCTCAGCCTCCTCTTCTCCACGATAAACACCCCCAGCTCTCTCAGACAATCCTCTTGTTCTCCAGCCCCTTCCCCAGCTNTCCTAGTCTGTAGCTGCTCAGGGTTGTTGTGCCCCAAAGATTTAGTTGGATAGGTCAGAACCACCACTTACACAAACAGCACTCTCTGGTCTCAGAGGGAACACCAACCAGTAGATGAGACAGCGATGTGGCTGTGCTTGTTGAAGATTGTGACTCTCCCACTTCAGCAGGAGCCAGCTCACTTATCTTCCTATGTTTGACAAGTCCCCATTGTGCTCAGGCTGCACCCTCTGCCATCTGCAAGCGGGGACCTTTCCTCTGAAGCAACAGGAGCTCTTCACCCCACCTTTGGTGCAGAGCAGCGCTGCTGGTGCTCACTGTGGCCTGGGGACAAAGCATCCCAGCCTCCTCCAGCAGGGCAGAGCATCCTGATCTGCAGGGTCTGTGCAGCTTGTAGCAGAAAGCAGTTGTTATTGTGTTAATTAGCTGCTGCCAAGGATTATTAAGTCTGCAGTGTGACAGTGGGACGTGAGGAAGGAGCCAGCAGCACATTTGCTGAGGCAGCACAGCACCAACCTGGTTTGGAGTCTCACTCTTCCCTGGTCCTGTGGCCACAAGCACCACTGTCTGAGCAGGGATTTCCCCCAAAAAACATTAGCTGATCAGGGGGCACCTCAGCAGCAAGGCAAACGGGGTTCCCCAGGTTAATGGGAAATCTGTCACTTGAAATGTCACCAGTGATGTTGCAATGATTAAATCCCAGCCTGAAGTCCCCAGCCCATTTCTTATTGACTAAATCAAGTGGCTTATATTGACAGGGCTTCTGTAAAGCGTGCCAAGGTGCAGAGAAATCAATTCATTATTAGACTAGCCAGGCCGCAGAGGTAAGTTTGAAAGGTTTCCTGATAAAAAACAAGAAATCTGGTGTTTTTCCATCCATAATTCAACCCTCCCCTGTACATCTTACCCCCATCCCCAAAGGTCTGACAGATGCTATTGACTGACAAGCACTAAGGGGAGGAGGATTTCTTGGGTCAGCTCCATCCTACCCTGCTGCTCAGTGCCTGCTGGGATTCTGCTCTTCATCATCCTCACTCCAGGCAGCACCCGCTGGAGCAACAGAGGTAAAAGCCTCTTCCCAGGGAACAGAACCCTGGGGAGCTTGCAGCCTTCCTTGGGGAGACCAAACTCAGCTTGGAGAAGGGGCTGGAAGCGGGGAAGGTCACCACAGCACCATGAAACAGGTCAAACCCCAGACTTAGAATCACAGACCACAGAATCGTTAAGGTTGGAAAAGTCCTCCAAGTTCATCCAGTTCGACCATCAGCCCAACAATACGGTGCCGACTAAACCATGTCCTGGATGGCCACGGCCACGCAGTGTCTGAACCCCTCCAGGGATGGAGACTCCACCACTGCCCTGGGCAGCCCCTTCCAATGCTTTTTCCCCATTTTCAAAATGGAAATGGCCCTGGGATAATTTGGCAGAGCTGGAAAGTATCCTACTGATAATGAGGGAAAGAACTGAGAGAGAGTGAGCCAGCTCTGTAACCTGACAGCCTAAGCTGACCAAATACCCATTCTCTGCAGACACTCCACATTTTTAGCACTCAGCTGCAGGTAACCTATGGTGCAATTATTGGATGCTCTAAGCCCTTTCATCTTCTACCAGAGCTCATGGGTGTCCAAGGCCATTGCCATCTCTGAGCCAACCCCCCTATCTCCTCTAGAACTCAGATCATCCCAAATTAAAGAAGAATTTTTGGACTGTGAGGCTGGACTAACTAGCCAGGCATTTCTGATGCTAAATAAGACAGCAAAACTAAACCTATGGGGTTGAGGAGTGTGGGAAGGGACAGCAACATCCCTCTGGGACAGACTGCAAGAACACAGAGAAAAACAGCTACACAGCTCTGCACGGTAGCAAGTTGCAGCCCTGCCTCCGCCTTGTTTTTTAAAGAAATCAACTCGTGTTATCCAACAAGCTGTGATAGCAAAATCGATTCCTTTGCATCAAATTACCTCTATTTAAATGGATTTATTTTACGCCGATTGCCAGAGAAATGCATCTCCTCTTGGCAGTAAAGCAAGGCTCTTTGCTCTTTTTAAAAAGGAAAGGAAGCTTTTCACCAAGTGTTACCAGCAGGGAAGATGTCGAGGGGCTCTATTTTCTACTTAGTGCTCTCAGGAACACAACTGCTTATGCAGCTTCAAAAAGGAGCAGGAGTTTTTACAGTTAAGAGGCACAAGGAGCTTTGCAACATCAAACAGCCACCCCAGCCAGCACACAGCCCCCAGAATTGAGCAAAGATTGCTCCTTGCTTTCCTGACCCGGCTGGGAACGCCGAGTTTTGGGGAAAATAAGCCTAAAGCAAGTGTTTGCCTGCAGCACTGTCAGTGATTTTGAGGGACACCAGCTGCTAGAGCTCTGTCAGCCGTGGTTGGGCTACCTTATGGGGGCAGAGCAGGCAGCTTAAGCTTCTAAATTTATCCCACTCCGCTGGCAGCAGTCCCCTCATCCCCCTCACTGCTCTCCCAGTCACAGGAGGATGCGAGAGATGCTGCTGGCAGGGACGCCGCCATCCAACCTCCCCGAGTCAGTCTGAGGGATTGTTATTGCATCCCTGCACCGTTAACCGCTTGTAAATGGGTGGAAGGAACATTTGCAGGAGTAACCTCTATTTATCATCCCGTGTGCAGCTGAAAGCAGAGCCAGGAGTGCTCAGCACGGCTTCAAAGCTTTTTTTCTCAGGTGGGATCTAACCAGGCAGGACTTAATTTCTCCACCAAGCACCCACTGATGGTCTAAGAGCCCTCCCCACTGTGCAGGGAGATGCAGGGAGAGCCTGCACAGCCACTCTGCTCCTGGACAGGTGACGATCAAGAGACTCTGCCCTCCTCCCCGGCATCAGCAGCGCAGCGGAGAGGAAAGCAGAGGAGATATTCACCTTGAAAGGAGAAGACGAGGCCAAAATTTAACTGGGCTCCTCCTTAGAGCCCACCGGGAGCACGGATGAAATGCTGATGGTCCATTTCCTCTAGCAGGATGCGTATTACTATTTTTCCCAATTAATCCCCAATTAAACACTGACATAGAGGAGTCTGAGTATAATTAAGAAAAATGCTAGGACACAAATTCAGTTAGAGCCCAAGTCAACAGTACTTAAGTATCCAGAAATAAACATGCCTGACATCCAGGTGGAAAAGTACATTTTCCGAGCCATTGTTCACAAGAACAAGCACCGAGCACTCAGTCACCCCATCCCTCCCTCCCTCAAGCAACTGCAGGCTAGGAAAATCCCTCCTTATTAGCAAGGGGAGGGCACAGAGGCTCAATCCAGACCCCAGGAACTGGGAAGTCTCTTGGGGAACAGCACCAAAGTGCTCATGGTTTAGGTGCTTNCTTTCATGAGTGAGATGAGATGGTGAGGCAGATTCAACAAAGCTTTTTCCAGTTCTGTGACTTCCAGAACACGCCCTTGATCGCCTGGGCTGAGGAAGGAGGGTGGGAAAATACCATGTCCAGGAAGAGCATCTCAGAAAAAAAGCCCAACAGGTCTACCCCATTAACTCTCACACCTGCCAGGGAAGTTCACTGGAAGCAGAAGGCAATAGCTCAGCCCAGCAAATAGAAGCAATCTCATAGTGCTGATCTCAGGCCGGGCAAAACAGAAAATCAATGAGGTGCTTTGAATTTGTGTCAGAGTCAGGGAAATAGTCAAAGACAACGCCAGTGGATTTTTTGCTGCTTGCTCTCATCGAGCCAAGAGGACGCTCAGCTTAGATTCCAGCAAGCAATGAGCCTTAAGATTGAAATCCCCATTCATATCCTCTGAATTCCTCCTCCTGCTCTTTCTAGTGCCTGCCAGTGTCACTGGCCTTTTGTGAATACCCTTAACAAGTCTTCTCTCCAGCACAGAAGTGTTGCTCTTCAGCTGGACAATAAAGGGGCAACGAGCAGGGTCCGTGGGTCCCAGCAGCTCACAGGGCATCTGGGAGATAGTGTCGAGTGCTCAACTGCCAGATAAAGAACTAATCCAGACAGAAAATTGGTTTCCTGTAATACCGCGTTCTGCAAAAGGAAGGAGAAAGAGGGCCGATGGGGCTCAGATCGCACACAGGGATCTCTGCGGCCAGGCAAATATGTGAGCACAACAACCTGCCTGCAAGGAGCTGTGAGCTCAGCCACCATGACCTGTGACAACTGGGACCTAGTATGGTGGGTGCTGGCCTCTTCTCCCAAGTAAGAAGGGATAGGATGAGAGGAAATGGCCTCGAGTTGTGCCAACGGAGGGTTAGATTGGATATTAGAAAAGATTTCCTTACTGAAAGAGTGGGGGAGCACTGGCAGATGCTGCCCAGGGCAGTGGGGGAGTGTCCATCCCTGCAGAAGTTCCAAAAACACGTAGATGTGGCTCTGTGTGACATGGTTTAGTAGGCACAGAGGTGTTGGGCTGGTGGTCAAGCTGGACAAGCTGAGAGGTCTTTTCCAACCTTAACGATTCCGTTACCTCCAGCAAAGACCTAAGCCAGGCAAGGGGCATGCAGGAGTCCTGTCTTCCCCAGCACCGAGACAGGACAAACCCAAGAGCAAATCAAAGAAAAGGAAGGCTAGAAATAGGGACCCTAAGGACGGTCATTCACTGAGGACCGTTCCATCCTAACCTCATTAAAGGGACAGGTGGACGAGGTGCTGAGGGACATGGTTTAGAGTTTGATAGGACTGGTTGGACTCAATGATCCAGTGGGTCTTTTCCAACCTGGTGATTCTATGAAAACCAAAGGCTGACTTGTACCCCAAACAGCATGTTCCTCCCAGTTTTTCTATTTTACAGCCTCTGCTCTCAGGGCTCCGGCCGCACATCCACACCCATGCCCGCTATGCACTTCTGAAAGGCCGCGACGTGTTTCAATAGCCAGTTGAACAGGGCAATTTGTCCTTCGACATTGACCCAAGAGAGGGAAGAGAGGCAGAATTGCCTTCTTGTCACAGCTGAATCGCCAAGAGCAGCCGTGGGACTACACAGCCTGGCTCTCCTCCTTCCCCAAATACTGGGTCAGGTCCCTTGCTCCGAGCGAACAATTGAACCGTGGGCCTGACAATTAAAATGCAAGACAGAGGAGAGAACCAGGGCTCATTTTCAACTTGTCAGAGCCCACAAAATAAATTACAGAATAAAATCCCAGAATGACAGAATAACGAGCAATTCATTTGAAATGTAAAATAAATAGGTAAATCTCAAGTGAGCTGGCAGAATAAATGGGATTCAACTGACATTTGGTGATTAAATTAAACCGTAATGACCTCATGAATAATAGGCTACAGGATTGAATTTGGAGGGCAATATTTTCTTAAGCAGGGGGCAGAGGGACAACGGATCCAGTAATGGGCAAGCCACACCGTGTTATTCTCAATGTTCTGCACAGGCTCCCCTCTTCTGAAAAGCTGCACAGCCCCGAGGACATGGACCTCCTTGCAGAGGCTAACCAAGTCCCTGCTGTGCCCCAAGAGCCTTGGGCGAGGTCTTCGAGCCAGAGAATCCCCTGCTGGTACCTCTGGTGGAGGCACAAAGTGGTCAAGGGGCAACTAAAGGTGCCTCCCCCTCCTAGCGCTTGAATTCAGGGCACAAGCAGGAGCACAGGACCCACTGCTCCCTTTGGGGTGGAGGAAAAGCCCTTCAGCAACAACAACAATTACCTTGAGGCGTGCAGCACAGCAACCTTCCTAGCAAAGCCACCTCCTGTGCTCAGACCCCCCCTCTTTGCCTCTGTTGTGCCCCCCACCTGGGCACACACCCTCCTCTCCCACCTCAATCCACAGCAAACACAGAGCCAGGTTTCCCAGTTTTCCTTCCTCTCCCCTGCCCCCAGCTGCTGGTATTATGTTGGTATTATTAAAGGATTATGTTATCAGGGCTTCTAGGGTAATGACAGCCGCTGTTTCTTGACCTGCGGCTCTGAGCTTGTTCTTTTACTTATCAGCCCCAGACAGAGCTGTCACTGACCCCTGCTGTTATTAGGAGCTAAACCCACTGGTGTCCCAAGATGCCTTCCCCAGCTTCTTCTCTGAAAAAGCAGGATGCCCAAGGATATGGGGCCAAGCTCTCCTTTCCCAGCCAAAACTTAATCAGCCTGGGGAAACAGCTGATTCAGTGAGTTCATTCCTTTGTTTAACTTAGCCACTGAGCGAGGAAGATGTGAAGTGTGAAACTTCATCTTGGCTCAACTCCACAAAGTCCTATTTTGTATAAAACAGAACAAAACCGAACAAAGACTTTCTCTCAAAACATACTTCAAGGAAAAAACCCCACAAATATTGAAACTTCAGATATTTACCTTCCTGCCTCGCTTCACCCTCTGAGCACCAACTTTGTCTCAAAGCTCCATTTCACAGCTCTGCTTGGAGGTTTTCTCCTGCATCCTCCAACATAGTAGCAACAACCCCACTCTACAAGAGGGCAGCAAGCAGCAGTGGCCACAGCAAAGCCACCATCAGCAGCTCATCAGGTGGACGAGGTGCTGAGGGACATGGGTTAGTGATTGAGAGGAATGGCTGGACTTGATGACCCAGTGGGTCCCTTCCAACCTGGTGATTCTATGAGATCAACCTGGATGATCTTAGGGGTCTTTTCTATGATCGCGCAGACAGCTGATATGGAACAAAGTCCTCCTTGACTTCATACAGCCTGCCTGGATCTGCAGCTCCTCAAGCCACCTGGCAGACTTAGAGCTAAGGTTGTATTTGAGAAAGAAAGGAGAGCAAAACTCAGATATGCGATAGTGAGGGACAAAGGCCCAAAACATAGATGATTTGGTTAAAAACTTTTCCCTTTGCTAATGCAGGACAAACTTGCCAGTCTAATAACCGCTCCCCCCACCCCTGCCCCTCAAATCAAAGCTAAGCAGAAGCGTTGCCACGGGCATATAGAGCGAGAGCTGGGAAATAAATCAAGATCTACAGAGATATAAAACCTAATAATTCTATTAAGACCAAGTTAAGACAATTAAATAGTGGTGAGACATCAAAAGGCTACGTAGCCTGGAGAAGTTGATTTTATAAATGAACAGATTCATTTAAATCTACGCCCTCATAAATTGCATTTCATTCCTGTTCCACATTGTAAGCCTCAAACCTTTTTTTGCTGAGAGTCATACAGCCCGATGCCCTGCTAAGGGACTCATGGTGCTCCTCTCAATTACTCATCACCTTGTATCCGTGATAGCGAAGGAACGAGCTGCATTGAATGTGGCTAGGGACATTCGCGAGGGTACAGATAATTCAGTATTTCTGATTTTCCTTCAGAATCAGAAGGAATTCCAGAGTCAAAATTCTTCGCTGGCCTGTATTACCATTCCGCACGCATCTCTCGTCTTTACCTTAGCCTCTCAGAACCTGAAAGCTCCTTCCATAAACTGGGGAATTATATTACTCCACAGGGATGGGATGAAAAAGGCAGGTAATTAAGGCTTGTAAATGCTCTGGGACTTTGACATGGAAGATTCTGCACAGAGGCAAAGAACTGCTGGGAGAAATAAGGAGTTTGATTAAAGCAACCGTCAGTCCTGGGGCACAGATGCTCCATCTGCCCTAAATACCAGCAGGGGTCTGATCCAGCCCTGGGTAACAATCATTCAGATTAAGTTTACATACTTAGAGAGGAGGAAACCAGGCCTTGTGCTGCACGGCTGGTGCACTTAACAGCGCTCGGTGACATCCCTCCAGATGCACCAAGCAGGAGGCACTTGTGAGGCTGGCTGAGTTCAGGGTAATTCCAGCTTTTATGCCCAGGCGATCCACCTTGTCCCATGGGGCTGCAGGCACAGCTCTGTCTCAGCCACCCACTCAAGCTGCATGGCTGAGGAACCCCCAAAGCCACCCCCCCATGTACCCTCCGAGCCCACAGCCCCTGGACCCAAGCTGAATAACCAGCAGAGGCAGCTGCATCAGCCCTCAACACCCTGCAAAGCAAAGGGCATCCCTCTCTCCCTATCACACCAGCACCAGAGCTGTCTCTACCAGAAAAGAAATAACTTACGTGAGCAGCATCAGTCATAAAGGAGCTGAAGAGGATTTAACTACACAGCTCTGTACAAAGCAAAAATCCCTGCAATATTCTCGTTGTAAAGCCTGAAACAGCCGCGCAGATGATCCCTGTGCATCTCCTGCTTGCTCTGGGTAATGCTACAGCTGTTGCCTTGCAGGTCTCTCAATAAAGCTATTCCAAGCTAAACCCCAGCCTCAGTGCACTGGAAAAAAAATAATAATAATACAAAAAAAAAATCATACAGCTAAACCCCTGTACATCATCTCTGGATGCTTCTTGCTGGGAGACCAGCAAGTTTCTGCTGACCCAGTTTGTTCTAATTCACAGCAGCCTGGGAGAACAGGACAAATAACACAAATTAACAATGTGACATAACTCACCTCTCCTAAGCTCCGTCTCCCCCTCGATTTCCCTCCCACCGCTCTCCTCAGTCCCTCTCTCTGCCTGACTAAGCCACGTCCTCCTCTCCTGTTTTTCCAGGTCTGTGGGTTTATCTGCACAGCCTCAGAGGTTAAGAGCCCTGACAAAGAACGTCTCTCGTGCTGATGGGAAAAAGAAAGCCTTCAGCTGGCCAGCAGGATGGAACCGATGAAAAGTAAAGCCACTGAGAAATATAAAGGCTCAGCCCTCTGCCTTTCTGGGAGGCAATTCCAGGGGTGAGTCTGGATTTCCCCTGTGCATCCTTCCCATCTTCTACCCTACAAGCCGCGGCCAAGGGGGAGGTAGCTAAGGATGCCCTTGGAATTCCAACACGTGCCGCATCTGCTGGGCTTGCAGATCCCAGCAGAAAGGCAGAACTTTTAAGGCAGCCACAGCCTTGGCAAGTGCCCAGCAGCAGAGCCCCACGCATCCCCAAAGGTTAAGAGCAGGCGATGCTTTCAGAAGCCTTTCTGCAAAAACGTCAGCAAATTCTGCACCGCTAGCAGCCTCGACAACGGATAATAACCCTAATAAAATAAAGAGGCTAATACAACTGAACCAACAGCGAGTGAAAAAAAGAGGGAAATTTAATTGGAAATGTTGTCTGCAATTTAAATGTCAAAGGAGAAATCGTTCCTGTGCTTCCTGCTGTTCGCAGCCATAAACCAGCAGTTTCGGGGGCTGAGGATGGGCAACAAGGAAATGTCAAGGAGACGCTTGGTGCTTCGGATCCCTGTGCTTGCTGATCCCTGCTCCACAGAGCAGACAGATGCTGCCCTGGTTTAGTTGCCTGAGTTTGCCTTCCAAGATACTTGCCCGAAGCTTTCTCCGTAGGGCAACTAAAGTGCTACCAAGGATGACACCAGCCTAGGGAGTCCCGGTACATGGTTTGCAGCGCTCCGACTCCTTGTCTACGTCTTGCTCCCATCACTGAGCACATTGCTCTAAACACACAGCTTCAACCCCAGCTCCTCCGTCCTCTTTAAAAGAGGGGTGGATGAGCTGCTGAGGGGTATGGTTTAGTGATTGATAGGAATGGTTGGACACGATGATCCTGTGGGTCTTTTCCAACCTGGTGAGTCTGTTGTACAGGCAAGACAGCTACGCAGTTCAAATTGCACCTGGTGCCACCACATCCACAGGAGCTTTCCAAAACCTGCACAAAGCAGAGACCTGAGAGAGCCCAGGAAGGACAAACACACCTGGAGGGAGCTGGGCAGCAGCAGAGCCGGCTCCGCACTGTCCCACGCAGCCCCTGCCTCACCAGCCGGCTCCAGCCAAGCCCCTTTCCCCAGGGATCCGCGTTCTCTGCTCACACGACCACGCTGGAGCCAGCAAAGTTCAGGGCTTGGGCAGCTCAGCTAAACACAACCCTGTTCTGCTCCTTAGCGAAGGTAAATAAAAACATGAAGGTCCTCTTGAAGAAATGTCACATCCCAAGTGGTTTTTATTTACTTGCCTGCGAGCTATCGGTTGTTTAGACAGACATCCAGCTTCATTTGTTTACAGCGGCTCAACCAGAGGCATGTCTCTTGTATTGATGACATAAGTTAAACCTCTTATTTTTTGAACTTTCTCTTGTGTAAAGAGAGCGACACTTGCCACATTAATACACAGAATGAATTCAGCTTTGTGATCGCGCAGAAGCTCCTTCTCCCTTCCTCTCCCCGCGCCGCTGGAGCACACCCATGCAACAAATGTGGTGACAGCACGATAAAGACCTTTTCTTTCCACAGGTACTCACAGAGGGTTTATACACCAGCCCCCAGCTCAGAAAGCATCCAAACCATGTGCCCAAGGGCATCTGTTTGCCTGGGATTTCCCGCGTGGGCTGGATTCACCTGATCTAGTGGGATGTGTCCCTGCCCATCACAGGGGGGTTGGAACTAGGTGATCTTCAAGGTTCCTTCCAACCCAAACCATTCTGTGATTCACTGGGGTTGCAGAGCTCAGCGGAGAGGCAGAGCTTTTCAGACTGATATGGCACAGAGATGAACCCCAGAGGACAGTTTAGAATCACAGAATCATAGAACAACTAGGTTGGAAGAGACCCACAGGATCATCGAGTCCAACCATTCCTATCAAACACTAAACCATGTCCCTCAGCACCTTGTCCACCCATCCCTTAAACCCCTCCAGGGAAGGTGACTCAACCCCCTCGCTGTGTAGCCTGTTCCAGTGCCCATTGACCCTTTCTGTGAAACATTTTTTCCTAATGTCCAGCCTGACCCTCCCCTGGCGGAGCTTGAGGCCATTGTCCTGTTTAGCTGCACCATTCCCAAGGTCACAGCACTGCATTCCTTTGTGAAATGATTGACCTGCACCCCTGCAGGCTGTTGAGGGCAACAGAACCGGAATCAAATGTTAAAAGTAACTAACTTTTGGAATATCCCAAAGAATGATCACACCTATTTCAACCTGGAAATGATCTTAAATTGCCCCAGGTTAGAACTGCAACCACCCAACCTACTGGAGAGAAGTGTTTTGATTAAACTCAATATTTGTGTGATTATCTTCAGAGTGCAAGGGATTTATTTTTTAGATTGTGCTCTGGAAAACTTGATTTTCTTTTTTTTAAAAAAGAAAAGCTTATTTGATTTCCATTTGGAGCAAAATCACTTAAAATACACATCTTTGTGTTCCCTGTGAAATTCTTTCTCCCACTTTTGACCTACTTGAGTTTGAACACCTTGCTGGCTTCACTCNCACGATAAAGACCTTTTCTTTCCACAGGTACTCACAGAGGGTTTATACACCAGCCCCCAGCTCAGAAGGGCTGGATTCACCTGATCTAGTGGGATGTGTCCCTGCCTATCGCAGGGGAGTTGGAACTAGGTGATCTTTAAGGTTCCTTCCAACCCAAACCATTCTGTGATTCACTGGGGTTACAGAGCTCAGCGGAGAGGCAGAGCTTTTCAGACTGATGTGGCACAGAGATGAACCCCAGAGGACAGTTTAGAATCATAGAATCATAGAACAACTAGGTTGGAAAAGACCCACAGGATCATCGAATCCAACCATTCCTATCAAACACTAAACCATGTCCCTCAGCACCTTGTCCACCCGTCCCTTAAACCCCTCCAGGGAAGGTGACTCAACCCCCTCCCTGTGTAGCCTGTTCCAGTGCCCATTGACCCTTTCTGTGAAACATTTTTTCCTAATGTCCAGCCTGACCCTCCCCTGGCGGAGCTTGAGGCCATTGTCCTGTTTAGCTGCACCATTCCCAAGGTCACAGCACTGCATTCCTTTGTGAAATGATTGACCTGCACCCCTGCAGGCTGTTGAGGGCAACAGAACCGGAATCAAATGTTAAAAGTAACTAACTTTTGGAATATCCCAAAGAATGATCACACCTATTTCAACCTGGAAATGATCTTAAATTGCCCCAGGTTAGAACTGCAACCACCCAACCTACTGGAGAGAAGTGTTTTGATTAAACTCAATATTTGTGTGATTATCTTCAGAGTGGAAGGGATTTATTTTTTAGATTGTGCTCTGGAAAACTTGATTTTTTTTTTAAAAAAAGAAAAGCTTATTTGATTTCCATTTGGAGCAAAATCACTTAAAATACACATCTTTGTGTTCCCTGTGAAATTCTTTCTCCCACTTTTGACCTACTTGAGTTTGAACACCTTGCTGGCTTCACTCGCATTCACCCACGCGCTGCCTGCAAAGCCTTGTGCCCTACTTGAAAACTTTTGCCAGGAAAGCTAAATCGGTCGCAGCCGAGGTTTCAGCTGCACGAGGTGCCGCAGTGGGAGCCTGAGGGGCCCCAGCAGGAGGGACCACACGGATTTACAGCTGAGCCTGCTCACAGCGACACTTGACATTGAGAGTAAGCCTACATTCAGGCCAGGAATAAATACTCACGGCTTTAAATCACATCTGGAGCAGATGGAGGAAGATTTTTCTCCCCTTCACGTCATTCTGATCAACTGCTGAGAGCCAGTGCTCCCAGGTGAACCCGGTTCCCACCTTGCCTCTCCCTTCATGGAATTTTCACACTGCCACACGTGCAAGCTCTGGTCTGACAAGCACAGCAGAGCACTTAGCAAAGCCTTTGCCTTCTCTGCCCTGTTAACAGAGCAACCCCTGAGCCAGTGGTAGAGACGAGGAGCTCATCAGACAGGAGGTCAGGGCTCAGGTCCTGCAGCAGCAGAGCCACAAGCCACGTCCATGCTCAGTGTAGCCACTCCTGTGCTCTGCGATTGCTCTTACCCCTGGTTGTGTCTTTTCCTCTTGAAGCAGGTCAAGACCCCAGCAGCAGCACGAAGCTACTGCACCTCCTGGGGAGACCTTTCCTCTCCCTCTCCTAGAAGAGGTCCCCATGAGCTCTTCCAGGGCCGTCAGCCAAGGGTGATTCCATACAAGCCTCCAAGACGCTGAAGGCAAAAGGCACATTGTTTATGTGAAAGCCTGGCTCAGCCTTCCATTTAAAATGCTTTTGCCCACTTTCAACACACTAGAAAGTTTTTTTCCCCTCTTCAAAAGAATAGTTAGGAGTTGCCACACACTGGCACGGGACCCGAGCTAAAGCCCAGCCAAATAAATCCAAATAAAACAGTGCTTAGAGGTCTGATTCCCACACTGCACAGCATCAGATCTCAGATCTCATTTGCACCACAGCTCCTTACAGCATCCAAGTCTCTTTCAGCAGCTGGATTTGGGCAAGAGACAGGGTTTATCAGCACAGCTCCTCAAGGAGAAACCACAGAGCAAGCCTCCCCGTCCTTATCTGCCTCACCTCAGCACGACAAGGAAGGGCCGAAGCAGTTTGATGATACAGAACATTTGCAAAGCTCAAAGCATTGGTTTTACTTGTAATTAAGTCTCCCATGCAGCCCACAAGGACATTCTTGTACACGCTTCTAACCAGTGAAAGTGTGTTCTTAGAGGTGTCTCTTACTTTACTAGGCAAGGACCTTCTACAAGGTGTTATTTGCTGAATTCTCAATTAGCACATCATTCCCTTCCAAAGCCTCCCTAGACCCTCCTGGAGCAAAGCAAAGCCCAGTCCAAACAGCGTATCAAGATCTACCACAATCAACCGTTCCTAATGCAGGCTGACTCTGCGCACTCAGCAGAAACTGCCTGCTGTGAAGGTTACAGTAATTAAAATACAAGTACGTTGTCTATTTAGAGCCCAGAAAGCTTGATAATTCACACGCGCTCAGATTCTCGTCTCTGCGACACCAGATGGTGCCACCCTAAATGTTAGTGGAAGGTTTCTTCCCAGGTTTGTCCTGGTTTAACCAGGATCAGCCCCTGGTTGTGAAGGGAGATGGAACAGACACAGGTATTTTATTTATAAAGCCTCCCACTCTCTGCCTCGCTGCGAATCTCGCACCCTGCCAAGACGCTGCTCGCTGAAACCTGAATTAAAATACAATAAATTATCGTAAGAAAAAGAACTGCTGAGACCTCACCCTCAGAACGTTTCCGCAGATGAAGACAATCGAGTAGAGCGGATTCAATAAGAAATAAAGAGAGGAAGGCTCAGGAGAGTGATAGCACTTGGGGAAGGAAAGTGGCCTTTTAAAGGGCCACATTTGCATGCAGAGTGTGGTATGGAGCAGCCTCTGGAGATGGGGCTGTCACCACAAGAAGCAGCAGGTTTTGGCTGAGCTACAATTGCTGGGGACTCAGGGAGGGGAGCTTGAGCCCAGCTGGGGTCATTCCAGCAGCGCAAGTCTGGATACCCCCCAGCTTCCTCACTGAGTGCTCTGGGTGCAGGATGAGGCCACTCCAGGTGAGGGATGTGGGCCAAGACTCCAGAGCATCTCACTCCTGGCTCTCCCATCAATCCTCAGGACAGCCTTAAGACAGATGAAGGGCAGAAACCATCTCACGGCACCTCCTTATGGTGACAAACACCACGTAACGGCGTCTTGGCAAATTAGCAAAGCAGAGTCTGCCCGGCATCTCGCTTCCCCTGCGCAATGAGGTTTGTACCTCTGTCTCCGGCCAGTCACATCCACTTCGAGTGTAATCCTTCAAACCAACTGCATCCTTCCCCTTCACAAGGGCAGCGGGTGGCACGGGGGACCCCAGTCATGCCAGGATTTCCAGAACCAGCGATAACACTGTAGTTGCAAAGCATATTGCTCCAGCAGCAGATGAACCCCCCCATGAAACAACCTCTTGCAGATCCCACTTGGCCCAGAACCACCCCAGGGCTTCACGAGTGCCCTTGGAAAGCCCATGATCTACCTTCCACTTGCATTGCTCTGGAAGGCTATTCCTCACCCAAGATAAATAGCCTTCTGCTCAGCAGGGCATCAGAGTGTTTACAGATTAATTTTTTTTTTTTCTAAGGAACATCTACTCCATAAAACAACAATTAGCTGCACTCTGAATTTATGAGTGTAATTTGCAATGCTCTTAAAGCATGGGCAAGCGACGGCTTTCACACGATGGTAATTGTTTGCGTTTCTGTGAAGAAACCGGAATAAGGCAGGCTGCCGGCTTCTGGGGGTTGCTGGAAAAGGAGAGACTCTTGTCCTTCATAGGAGAAAACCTCTGTCACCTTCACAGTGTGTGGGGCACACGCTGGCACCATCACCACCTGCGATGATGAAGCCACCACCCCAATGCAGAATGAGGGGAAGAGTAAGGTGATTTTTGACTATCAGAGTAACCGAGTAGCTTGGGTTACATCAGCAAGAACCAAACGAGGCCACAAGGACCAAGCAAAGGTGGAAGCTAAATATTTCAGAGATTAAAAGACTTTACGTCATTTAGAAATGAAGGAAAAACATTAGGAATATGGTCTCCCCCCATCAAGCTACTTTAAGTAAAATCCACCAGAGTCTGATAAGAAATTATTAGCTTAGAACTTAGGCATCTCTGGGGAAAGCAGGTATTAAGAGAGATGAGCCTTGATGGAGTTAATGGTGTTTTCACGTGGCCAAGATCCCTAATGAAAGTGAAGTCATTTACATATCCGACCACTCAGCACTAGCCTGTGCCAGCTAACCAGCAGTCCCCTACAAGAGGTAAAAAGGGCAGAAGCACCAGGTTTCCTTCCCACTTTTCCTTCTTTTCCCCACTAACGCCTCCCGGTGAGCCCCTCTGACCGAGACCCGATCTGGAGCAGGTGACCACATGCTCAGGGCCAGCTCCAGGGGACCAGCAGGTTGGCTGGAGCGCTGGCAGATGAAAGAGGCAATTTGAACATTAGCCGAGAGCCTGTGAAGCCAAGAGGCTGTTTTCAAAAGGAAAGGGAAAAAAGGCTTTCTAATTCATAGCTGCAAGGTATTTACTTTAATGTTAAACGACAATCGCTTGCAAAACAATATTGCAAAAACTCCCCGGAGGCATTAATCAGAGGTGGCATCTCCCACTGTCACTGAGGTGGAGAGTGACAGACACAGATAGCACCGGGGGGCAGCGGTTTTCATTCACCAGCTGCCAGCAGCAAAAACCATCACAATATCCCATTTGGGTTCCTAAATTGGGAGCCTCGGTGCCTTTGTGGGTCTGGACCCAAAGCCTTTCTGGGGGTTTCTGAAGATGATGACCAGGGTCTGCGGTCAGACAGAGTCCTTCTGGAGGCAGGTGCTCCCAGGTCCTGACCTGCTGTGCCAGCGAAAGGCCCTGCAGCTGCTCGAGGAAAACCAGGTCACTCCTGCGACCCAGGGGAGGTTTCTGATGCAGAGATAAAACAAGTCAAGTCCCTTCCAACTCAAACCATTCTATGATTCTAAGTCCCTCTTCCCAGCCGTTCTGTCTGCAGGGAGAAACATTCAACCTGACCCCACTACAGCTGCCCAGGATAACGGGAGGGGATTTTGTTTAGTTGGTTTTGGTTTGTTGCCTCTCTTCAAAGCACCAAGACAGCCAGGAGGCTCAGAAAACAGCAGCACAAGCTCTCCTGTGCTCTCTGAACTGAAGCTCCTCTCCTCAGCCACTTCCACTCCTCCTGCCTGGCTACAGAAACAAGGTCCCTTCAGCTCCTGGTTCCTCCAGACTCAGCGCACAGTCAAAGACGAGAAGATCCAATTAAATAGCGTGTGATTTAATAGGAAAAAATAATTTCATGCAGAAGGGATCAAGCCCCACCTGGCCAGAGGGAACCCCTACAAGCCATGGGGCACTGCTATAGGCAGCCAGCACCAACGTGTCTTTCTGCAAAGAGGGTCAGGGCTCCTTCCCAGGGCAGCATCGTTGCTCTTGCTTGTGGACACTTTACTCCAGCAGCAGCACTAAAGCCTCTGCTCAGAGTTCCGTGCCCCCCCTGCTCCATGGTGCCTACAGCAGGGAGACCACGTTTGTTGTGAAGTCAAAGACCTTTCCAGCCTCCTCCTATCTTGCCACCCTCCCATCCCTGCCCTGTTTTGGGTCTCTGCCTCCAGCTTCTCACTTCCACAATCACCACCAGCCCTCTCTCCCTTTCATTTCCCACCCCTCAGTCCAACTTCTCCCCCCCAAACATCCCTCAAGATGCGCTGCTATATCTGCTTTCCTGTAAAATATATACAAAATAAAGTGTATCGCACCAAAATGGGGCTTTAAATCCTTGTTCCCTTCATTGTACGCATCTTAAGGCATCACTTCTAAATGGTAGAACAACGTCTATGGATTTATGTATGTCTTTAAGGTCTAATTTACATAAGAAAACAAGCACAGAGTGTTTCTTAGCCCCAGGGCACAGCAAATAGAAGGAGAGCACCTAATGAATTAAAAAAATGTTTGGATAAAACTTATATAAACTCTTACATATGCTAATAAGATGAAAGGCTATAATTACGAGCTGAATTGTGTACCGACACAAGTAGCTCTGTGCAATAAATGGCAGAATTACAGTGTCCTTGAATCCAAAATCACACATTGTGAGAAAACGCTTTCCCATAAATCTCTCTCTGTAGGTTCTTTTGAACACCTCTAGCGCACAGGCGATGCTAAGGGATGCAATAACAACTTCGCGGTTGGTATAAATTTCACCTTTAGAGGGATCATCCCCTATTTAAGGGCACCTTTCCGCTTCCTAAAGTGAGCTGATCGAAGGTAATTACAAACCTTCTCTCGCATGATTTGGATCATCAGCTGGCATTCATAGGCAAGGTACATCTAAACGAGGTGTCTATGTGCGCGGAGGGGGATATTCTCACCAAGTTTTCAATACACGAATCTTTTCATCCAACATAAATTTTTAATGCAGGAGGAATTTAATTTTGCAATACAAAGCCTGGAAGCGATAGAGTTTGTGTAAACAGCAGGCGCGGGGAAACTGTGCTCCACAAACACGCACTGCCAACAAAATCTATTTCCACAGCCGTTTAATTCACGAGTTACTGTCCGTTGTGCTCAAAACATCATTCTCCACGGCACTCGGCCTCTCTGTCTGCGGTGATGAACAACAACGCTCAGGGCACTGCTGAGGGTGTTGCAAATTTAGATCAGAAACTCCGTACAGCAAGTCTCAAAACACACCCAGGGCTTGTGGGAAGAAGCACTGTCACAAACGGGAGCCCCTTCTCCCCTCCCACGACCTTGGGCAGGCAGCTCTCCCCGGCAGGCAGCGGGGCAAGGACGGTGACTCCTCATCTCCCAGAGGAGGAATTCATTAGCATTTCTTATGCCTCTTGCATTAGGGTGATGAGACACAAAGAGCCCAGACCATCAATTCATTAATGCCAACACAAGCCTACAGAAACGCTAAGCAAGCCAGTGGAGTTGCTCCGGATTTGCTCCAACACGACACTAGTCTGGAGGTTCAGATTGGGTATTAGGAGAAATTTCTTCACTGAAAGCGTTTTCAGGCACTGGAATGTCTGCCCAGGGAAGTGGTGGAGTCACCACCCCTGTAGGTGTTTAAAAGACAAGTAGGTGAAGTGCTCAGAGGTATGGAGACATTATAGTGACCTTCCNCCTATGACCCTATGGTTTAGTAGTGGACAGGCACGCTTGGACACTGATCTCAAAGGTCTTTTCCAACCAAACGGTTCTATGCTTCCATGACCTCCTGGCAACTAACTTTGACCATGCTGAGATATCAGTCACTGATGTTCTGCTGGCACCTCAGGGCTCCAATCTCAGCTCCCTGTGCTAACACACGAGCCAGCCGTGCTGTCCCCTAAAGCATTTATAATCTTTGCAGGCAGGATGAAATGACAGAAAGAGAAAAAATGAGGTGAAAGTCAGTCACATAAAGATGGAAGTTGACACTCGAGCAGGGACAAGGCTGGAGCCTGGCTCCTGGGCCATTGCAGCAGCAGCGACAGCTCCCACACTTCCACCTCCCGCCTTGGGTTAGTTTCAGACTCCACGCGATCATCACCCCATTTTAATCAATTTGAGGACATATTGTTCTCTTACAACCATAATTAGAACTCGGCTGAATATTTTTTTTTCCACAGCTGCGAACGGCGAGGTTATTTAACATATACCAAATCGTAGAACCAATTGGTTACCTTAATGCATCACCTGGAGTTCACGGGTACCAAAAGAAAGTTATTACAGCAGAAATATGCAAAGGCTGCAGTCTTACCCAGAGTCCTTTCCTACCTCCTCTTTGCCACCACGATGGAGACAGTCAGCACTTTTTTTTTTTTTGCAGATCAATACTGCTCTTGAATGCAACCACCGCTCCAATTATTGCCTCGATTACAGAGGCTCCCACACACCTACCCCTCCACTGGAAAAGCACCACGCAAACGCTGCCCATTGAAACGATACCTGGGGGAAATCGTTAACCCACTAATTCGAAATCAATTTAAAGTCCATTTGCCTAATGACATGAGCACTGTAAATTACCTATAAATTGTTAATTTATGAGAAAATGACATCAGAATTTTTGTTTTAATAATTGGCTCTTCCAGATGCAAGTTATTTCTAAAGCTTTATAATCCATGTCTCTTGGTGAGCAAACATTAAAACCTGCTTAATAAGACGCCTTTCATGCCAAGAAAGAGAGTAAAATGAGTAAACCCACTCTTGTGAACACTTCAGTATAAGAGTTTATGCATTCATCCTAGCAATTAGAGTAGAAGAAGTCATGGGGAGAGGGGAAAAAAAGTCCTTTGAGTGTCTGTTCACATTCTTGAGCAAAATTGGTTCCAGCCACATTTGCATTTTTCAGAGGCAAAAATTCCTCTGGGTGTAGAAACCATCACCAGCCCAGGTCACCTCTCCCATCATCCTTGTGCCTCCTTGGTAAGGACTCAGCCAGGCACGGACTGAGCTAAGAACCTCCCCTCTCAGCAAATATTTGAGTGACAGAGCCGCTGGCCAAAGCCTTAGTGGGAAATGATTGTTAAAAGCTGTGTCCGGGGACCAGCCTGTGATTTCTTTGCTGATATGGAAGTATTAGAGACTGACTTTTCCTAATAACTCCAGTACATCTACTTCTAGTGTTATTTGCTTTTAATATCACATACCCAGGCCCACAAAAGTTAAGTATCTGGTCAACTAACTCTATTTCAGGCTGTTTCGCCAGTTGGATCCATGTCCTTTAGCTCTCAAGCAATATTTGTATTTCCCTCCCCACCCCACGCAGCTGCTTGGGTGTTACTTGCACACCCTACGCAGCCACCCGCAGAAATCAAGTCCGTGCAATTTCTGTGGCCCATGGTAAGCAGACAACATGACTTCAAATATTGATATAAAAACACAAGTGGGAGGAAAATGGGGTTTGATTGTTGCCAAAAGCACCTGGGAAACTGCTCCCTGACAGCCACCGGGCACAGGTCGGTGCCAACGGGTTCCTTGGTTCTAACACTCACCTTTACTACACAGTCAGGAATAAAACCTCCAAGTGCATCATGACTTTGACAGGAATAACAAAGGGAGTACAATGATTTCTGCTGCAGACTTGTGTCCGGCACATCTTTCAGCACCAGATTCCTTAAAATTACTGAAATTGGGGAAAAGCCAGCACAAGACAGGAAGGGTTGGACTCCATAATCCAGTGGGTCCTTTCCAACCTGGTGATTCTATGAGTCTAGGAGCAAGGTGATGGGAGGCAGGCAGGCAGCAGGGTCAGGTGCTGCTCCACAGGGCTTCAAAGCCAATTTCCACCGTGGGAGAAAGGCAAAAGCACGAGGTGTTTCCCAGACTGAGCATCCAGCAGCAACCTGCAGATCACCAGGCTGCTTTCAGCTCCATCTGGAGGGAAGACAAGTGAGCCCCAAAGCTGGAAGTAATCCTGCTCGTTCCACCCTAGAGCAAGCCACCTCCACTGTCTCTTCCTCATCTCTTCAGGATCTGATCCAAAAATCCCCCCCCAGCCAGCACACAGAGTCTCAAGAGTCCTTGTGGACACCTGAGAGCTCCTCTGTGCAGGGACCAGCCACCCCTGCGATGGAGCAGCAGGCAGCACACAGAGAAAACTCATTTTTTACCAAATTAGAAAGCTGCAATCTCAACCCTTCCCTCTCCCATTAATGTTCTATTTAAGTCTGTCTTTGAATCTGTCTGGATTACAGCCCCCTCCCAGACAGCCCTCCCCTCTTTTCTGCTAAATGGATACTAAATATAAATATATATATATATATATATATACATATATACAATATATAAATGTATAGCTTGTTGGGAAAAAAGGACTGGGATTTTTACATGCTTTCCCCTCCTTCATCTACTCCACAAACACACAGACCTAAAGAAAGCTGCTTTGTTGTTTGCTTTCATGGCTCCCAGCTGAGAGCTTGTCCCTCCACCGCCCATTCATTGCTGCAGCTCCTGCTTCCAGAGTGCAATTCTGGGAATGCCCTTCCCCGGGGAGACACCAAGCCCCTCTGCTGCTCTCCCCCAGCAGATCCCAGTGATGCTCGGGCAGGTTGGGTGATGAACGCAAGCCTGCTGGAAGAAAAACTGCCAGTTGAACGTTGGCCCTATCCTCCAATCTCCTAGTGAAACCAACCCAGTCGGAGCAACTCCTACCTGCTGATATGCTAATATTTTAAATGTGCTTTAATCAGTTTTCCAGCGTTACCCATGTCACTCCTCATCCATATCAGTCCTCATCGCTTTTCTCCTGCATCTGCACCCTTGCCCCTGCAGCCCAGATAGGGAAGATGCTGATGCCTCTGGGTCTGTCCTTCTCACCCCACTTGTTCCCTGAATATATTTATTTTGGTGTGAAATCGCAGCACCACCTGTTCTGGTGATTTCACAGTTCCCACTTAAAAGTAAACACCCTTTGGGTGGGGGAGAGCAGTTAAGAAAATCCAGCAGTCCTTGTGCTGGCTGCTCATACAGGCAGCACGAGGAGAAGGCTGCGTGGGTGAAGGGCTGCGAGATTAGTGAGTCACACCATCTTCCACCAGCCAGCACTGCTCTGCAGCTCTCCTGGCTCGCTCTAAGCTTCCATCGATACCTCTGCAGCGACCGAGCCGTAGTTAATGTCCCTGCACAGGGCTGAGCTCGGCAGCTGCTCAGAAGCAGGGTGGCTGATCAGCCTCGCTCACCTCCTTTCACTGAGCACAATTGCTCCAATTTTGTGCTGGTATTAAATGAGCATATTGTTTGTTCCAGCTCTCTGCTCGGAGGCAGTGGCTTATAGACCTCCACGCAAGTTATTTGCAGCAGCAGGATGAAGTATCTGGCCCTCAGGAGGGCCCTGTCCCCCCAGTAACCATCATTCACCTCCATGGCCCTCTGAAGGAGCCTGTCCCCAGTGCCCCTCTTCAAGCCACCTGCTCCTACAATTACCCAGTCCTGCTTCAGGCTGGATCAAATTGTCTGTTTGACCCATATTGCCTTATAATCAGATGACAGGTATGATTATATATAAATGTATGACCAAGGGCAAGAGCTCCACAGTGTTCTCAGGGAAGACACCAGTTGCCTTCAGCTCTTGCAACGCCTTCCATTTCAGGCCAGCACCTCCTTCTCTCTCTCCCCTTGAATTTCATCCCCCAAACACCACATCCCTCCCAGCGAGAAGGCAGCACGACCCATAGCCTGATGCAAAGGCTCTTGCAGTTAGCACCAGAGAACCTCAACATTGCCTCTTCCCAGGTATAATGAGAGGACTTGCCTAGATCCCTGGGAACATCTTCAGTTTTATGTTTATTTTCCAGTGCGATCATCAAGCAAGACAGCAAAGAGACTCATCACCATCCATCACGAGCCTCACTGTTTAGTAAGAAGATGTATTGCCCCCTTGCAGCAAAATAACACTCCAGCCAGAGCTCCCATTTGTTATGATCTGGCTCGCTGGGACAGCTGTTCATGTCAATGCTGTAAACACTCCATTTGGAGCAGAGACAGCAAAATTTAAGTGCTAATAAATGAGATTGCAGGCTGCCAGGCGCACGTGAAGTTAGCGGTTGGTCACCACCACCCTTCCCCAGCCAGAATCCTTGAGCAGCTCTGATCCAAGTGCTACCAACCACCAACCCCCTTCAAACGCAGCGCAGGGAGCAGTCCCAGCTCCGTCCCACATGTCCCCTCATCCCAGCACCCAGTTAATCCTGCTGGGAGCTGTCACAGCGCAGCTACTATCACAGAGCAGCCCCAGAAACCAGCTGCGAGGTGGGCAGGGAGGGTTATCGGAGCCAGTGGGGTCAGGGGGCTTCCTCAGCTCAGCAAGAATGGGATCAGAGCAGCAACGCTAGAGGAAGAACTTACTTGTCTCCACGTGTCAGGAAGGCACGGGATCTGCTCTTGTGTAGTTCGCTTTATTGGCAATGGCCTCAGCAGACCAGACAGCAGTGAGAAGGCTTTCTGGAGAGCACTGGTGGACTTCTTCGGTGGCACACAATGACAGCCTGCAGGGGACAGAATTAAAGCTTTAACCGAGTGTCTCTGCCCCCCTGTGCTTTCCATGCTCTTATCTCAGGTTTATTACCAACCGCACAGGCTGCTCAGCCCTAAAGCAGCCAAGGGCCAGCA
Organism: Piaya cayana; assembly: GCA_013389865.1. Classification (NCBI taxonomy): domain Eukaryota; kingdom Metazoa; phylum Chordata; class Aves; order Cuculiformes; family Coccyzidae; genus Piaya; species Piaya cayana. The sequence continues at coordinate 193,240 of WAAB01024866.1, forward strand.
AAACCCAGGCTCTGGCAGCAGCTGGAAGGTAACTGCACACTGGGAGGTCAGAGAGGACCTGTCACCACACCAGATGCCTGAACACACGCTGGGGCAGTTCAGAACATGCTTTCTCTCCCCACATAAGCTCCACTGTAGCCAGCCTAAGCCAGGCCCCAAGAAAGCAACAACCTTCCTATATTCCCAGCCAGTAGCAAAAGCCCCGGGATGCTGAGGGTCCTTCCACAGCAGGCGGCTCGGGAAGGGCAGAGCCTCTGCAGAGCAGCCTTAGATGATGCTCAAGGGCCTCCTGGCAGCACCTGTCAGTGGCTTTCACTGAGGTCACAGTCTGACACAGACACAGATGTATCGCACATTTTTACATTGTGCAAAACAAAGTTTAAGGACAGGCAGACAAAGCAGTAGCAAGATTTCATGATTTATCAACACTGTCATTCCAGGCACTCACAACAATCCGAGTCTACCCTTTCGCTCCCTTATAGCGGCTCCTTTGAGAGGTATGTGAATACCAGGGGCAGGGACAGGTCTGCTGCTCACTCATGCCTCTGTCTGATCAACCTCAACCCCCAGGAAGGGACCTCCCTAAGGGACTAAAACCATTAAAAAACAGCCCACCATCCCCTGCAGCCAGCCTGAGAAGCTGTCACCGGGAGCAGTTTACCCCAAAGAGCGTGAAATGGGAGCACTGAGCACCATCCAGAGCCAGATCAACAGCACTTGCAGGAAAAATACAAAGCCAGTCTAATTTTCACAGCATTCAGTCAGACCCTCAAATCATTTCAGGTCTCTGCAGGCAGCAGAGACACCGTGACAGAGGGCAAGGACCACGTCTAAAGAGAGAAGTAAAACCAGCAAACACAACCAAGGCAGCACCTCACCACTACCTCCCCTTGAGCAGCCTCGCAGTCTAAGGAGTTTCTCTTGCCAGAAACTTCCTCCTTTCCAAACAAAGAGCTGGAAAGAAAATCCCAGAGGCAGCAGATCCTTCAGAGCTCCTGGGCTGTGTCTCATTAAGAAAACAATTACAAGCCCAGGTGACACTCAAGGAGATAAACTGCCACTGCTCACCCTCTGCTGACAAAACTACCTTGTCCATCACACACAAACTCCTTGAAGCAAAGCAGCACAGCTGCGGCGGCGGCAGCAAACTCATCATGCTCTTGAATGCCACCAAGGGACAACTCCTGGCTCCATCACTTCCCATCGCACAGAGCTGCTCTGACAGGCAACGCTCAGTGCTGAGACAAGAACTTTGGCCCAGGCTCAGTCAGTTATGGTCAATCAGCTTACGCACTTACTGCCCCATCAGCTCAGCTCATTTTTTCTGACTTCGTTAGTCTGCAAAAAAAAGCCTGGGGAAGCTCTGGCTCTCATATCTCAGGAAAGACTTGGAGGAGCCTGCAGAAGCCAGCCAGTGGGTTTAGGAAGGGTTTGAAAAGAGAACATCCAAGTCCTTGTTGCCTCTTCACAAACCTCCAACCAACACAACACAGACCTAGGAAGCTTGGTGGGACAGATGCCACCAGCTAGAAACATTGAAAGGTCCCAGTGCAGACACATGACCTTGAACCTCTCACGCAACACCTAGAGATTCAACTGAAAAGGTCATTAGAGTCAAAAGAAAAAATGCCTCTACACAGCTGTTTTAAAAGCTTCCCCCTGAGTTCTTCCTGCCCCAGGCTGCGAAGGGCCACATCTGCACCTGTACCTGCACTCTCTGGGTTCAGCCTGGTTATGGAAATAATCCCACATCATTTTGTGGAGGACTTCTTCATCACCCACCACCTACCACCCACCACTCACAGTGCTCCCGCAAGGCTGCGGAGCTCTTGGGTGATGGGTAACCACACATCAGTGCCCACACCTGTAGCTGAGACCAGTCTAATGCAGAACACAAGTGTTAAAGTAAAGTAATTGTGAGATGGCAAGAAGTGCTTGTCTACCTTCCAAAGCATCCAAGCCACAAGCAATCCAATGAGTCTTTTCCAACCTGGCGATTCCACAATTCTATGAAATGCTCTCAGAGCCCCATTTCAGCTCTTCCTCTCAGCAATAGGATGTCCTCCCATCCACCCTTATCCTGAGGACTCCAAGACTGCCCCATCTTCCACTGGAAAAGGAAACATCATCCAGCCTCCCTGCCCACACACTGTCAAATCAGTTCCCCAACCCTTCTCTTCAGACATAACCCCTCTTGCCTAGGCCATACATGACTTACCCATTCCTGCTCCCTATCCTTATTGTTGTTTCACAGGCTTCTTTTTCCCAAGAAGAACCTCTCATGGTTAAGATGGAGGACATTGCTGCTGCCTAAACCACAGCCCAATGAAACCTCCTCCACTTCCCATCACCAGGGGCTGGTTTCAACCTAGTTTCCAGCTTCTGCCTTTCAGCCCAGCCGCAGCTGCACTTCATCACTGGCAGATTGATGCATCCTCCAGACCAAGATATGCCCAACCCCACCTGGCAAAGGGGCTTTGCTGCTTCAAACTCAGGTTTGAACCTCAAATCTCTGACAACCTTGCTCATTTCAGCCCAATGCACTTCAATATCTAATCCTTTACACCTTCTTCCACTGCTTTTTTCTCTGCTAAAGCACCTGCCGTGGTGCCACTGAGCTCCCTGGCCCTTTCTCCTGCTTTTTGCACACTGGAGTCTGAAACTTGTGTTCAAGCTGAGCTCCTGGAGCAATAAACTTGCTTTAACTTGTGAGAAAAAGAACAAAAATTAAACCCAAACAACAAGGAATAGGCGTTATAGGCCAACACTCAGACAAACCCGATTCACAAACCTTCAAAGTTCCTGCTGCTTTAGGCTCGCTCACTTCAGCTCCTGCTCTGGCTTTCAGCAAAGCCTGGCACCCATCCTCTCTCCTTGCCTTCCTCGGGCCTTGGGGAGCACATAATAGCTGAATAAACCCAGCCAGGAGGATAAAAATAGAGCATCCCGGAGGCAGAGCTCCCACGGCTCTGCCAGAGCTGTGCTCACTGCCTGAGGAGCCACTAAGATGTGTCATCCGCAGGGTGACAAATTACCAGGGATGGGAAGGGAGCGAGTCATCCTCTTTGCCTGACCTTTGTGTCAATCATCAGAGGGAGAAGACTGTTCCTAAGCTGCTCAGAGATGGATAACGAGCCATGTGGGGCTGAATGGCAGCCAGCCAAGCCCCAGCCCTGTGTATCATAGAATCAGAGAGTAGTTTGGGTTGGAAGGGACCATAAAGATCATCCAGTTCCAACCCTGTGCCATGGGCAGGGACACCTCCCACTGGATCAGGGGCTCCAAGCCCCATCCAACCTGGCCTTGAACACCTCCAGCGATGGGGCAGCCACAACTTCTCTGTGCATCCTGTTCCAGGGCCTCGCCACTCTCATTGTGAAGAAATTCCTCCTTATGTCCCATCTAAACCTGCCCCTCTCCAGTTTACACCTTGTGTGGGGGGTAGGAGGTCTGGGGAGTGGAGAGGAGGAGGGAGAAAATCACCAAGGAGCAAAGCCCACCTTTAGAACTGGGTGAGAAAAACATTAAAGGACTAAAATAACCCCCAAGAGCCTTGTTTTCCTCAGCAGGGCTGAGGCAGACGAGCCCAGTGTTTGAAAGCTCCCTATATTTTGCAGGGGGCTTGAACTGGGTGATCTTTAAGTTCCCCTCCACCTCAAACTACTGTATGACCCTATGATTTCTGTGCTAAACCACTGAGATCCCAGCCCCTCGGCCACGGGGGAGCCACTCACCGGGGGTGACACCAAGTCGTGTCCCGAGGAGAGGCTCCCACAGTGAAGAATGGGTGCACCTGAGCCCATTTAATGGCTCCCACAGGTGCCTCGTGCAGGTGCCTCATGCAAATCTCTTGTGCAGATGCCTCCTGCAAATGCCTCATGCTAATACCTCGTGCAAACCTGTTATCCAAACACCTTGTGCAAATCCATCATGCAAAGGTCTCGTGCAAATCCTTTGTGCAAATACTTCATGCAAATGCCTCGTGTGAACATCTCGTGCAAAGGCAGAAGGGCTCATTCCACCCCCTCGCACATCCTGCAGCCTCCACTGGGCGCTTCAGCTATTTTAGCAGTTTTGCCCCCAAATAAGGGGCACCAAGGAGCCCAGCCCCATCTTACTGGCTCCCCGAAAAGTCTCTCAGGGGAAGATGGGTGACCCAGGGATGAAAGCACAGTGGCAGCGTCCTCTATAAGTGGAAAGGGTAGGCAGTTTGGCAGAGAGAAGGTAGCTTTTCCTTTTAAAACCACAGAATCATGGCTCAGGGTTCAGTTTTGGGGTGGGAAGGAGCCTGTGGGAGAAGGGGCACGGGATGTACCCGCTGCAGCATCCTGGGGAGCACAGGTTGAACCCCTAAATGCTGGCAGGGTGCTGAGGAGGCACAGCTCGACAGAAGAGCAAGGGGGAATTTGCTGTGTGTAATGAAGACTTCACACCAGGCTCACTCACCTGGAAGAAGAGATGGGGCTGTGCCAGATCACAGGCAGCAGGTTTCAGGGCTCATGGACAGAAACACAATTCCTTCCCACCTCTGCCAGCTTAAAATGAAGAGTGAGCTGCCATCACCCCATGTAACCCATCCTCTGAGCCCTTTGCCCTGTCCCAAACCCTTCCCCAGCCCAGCAGCTGTTACCTGAAGAGCTATGGAACCCCTGCCCCTCTCTGCAGCTGCCGTGCCCCAGGGCAACCCTTCCACCCCCCACTGCCAGGTGTTCTCACAGTCCTGTGGTGGGAGAGAAACCTCCTCTGTAGACCTCAGCCTGCATACAGCTCCCCACCAGTGCAAGGCTGTGCCTGCTTTTGCAGCAAGGGCATGAATTCATAGCCAAACCCAACCTCTTTCCAGCCTGGCTTGGCCATTCCTCGATAGCAGGCTTGAGTATGAGCTCCCCCCTACCTGCAGACCCCAAATTCTCACTAAAGGGACCACATTCCTCCTTCCTGTGGACACTGCGTGTTTTTCTTCTTCATCAAACTATGACCCTGAGCCTTCCTGGTATTTCTTATTTCACCAGTAATTTCAGCCTCATCCGTAGAAGAGAGGGCTCAAAAACATGGGTGGTTTTTGCTGCCCAGTGCCGTCCTTCCCAGCAGGGTTGTCACCTCTCTCAGCACAGCTGTAAAGACAGATGAATGCTCGTGTTCTCCTCCTGTCCTGCTGGCCGCTCCATGCATCGGTTGAGCGTGGTCTTGTGAGGTTCAGAGTAGATCTTCGCCGCTGCAGCACAGGACACAGTCAGAACCTCGACTTGAAGTTCACTCCAGCCATTGTGTGTCGTGAGAACCTGTGGTGCAGCAGGGGGTGGCAGATGAATCCTCTTCTCGGGGGTCAGAGACAGGGGTGCAGACTTCATGCACTGCCCATAGCACAGGGTGGAGCGGAGGAGTAAAAGGCCTCCACAAAACTTGGGTAAAGCCTCTCCTGAGGCTTTTCCGGACTGTCAGCTTTTCTGGATGTGTTAAATTGGCTTCAAGGGGCCGAATTTCAACACCAGGAACTGTGCACGGTGGGAGCTGGTGCTGTGACCTCATCCCCGCTGCATCACTTAAACACACACAGCACGTCAGTGCCACTCGTGCCAGCGTTCTGCTTCCATGCGACAGCGACACAGTGATGAGTGAAGGATCCAAAGGTGCGAATGTCAAAATTTTTTATTTACAACAGTCTCCAAAAATCAAGGAACACTGAAAATAGTGAGGGTAGGAGACGACTTACAAAAGTAACACGCGTACGTTACATCAGGAATTGTGCTACATCACTCTGAGAACCGACACGCTAGGGTCTGCACACGACGTGGTAGAACAGCAGGGCCCTCCCTCCTTGGGGTGCTTACGTCTCTTCTCCCCATGGCTTTTGAACCCTCCTCCCTCTCATTTGTTCTCTTCTGCTTCTCCCTGCAAACCTTCCTGCTCTTCTGCTTGTTGCTCTGTCCCTGGGCTTGGCCATCGTCCTCCCATCTCTGCCAGCAGCTGCCCCGAGGAGGGGCAGAGCGGAGAAAGCCAAACAAATACACCCTCAGGATGGAGACATTGCTCTTCTGCTTAGGACCCTGGGTCCTAAGCCATGGCAGAGCAGTCAGCGAAGGGCTTTGAAACAGCATAACCTGTGATCTACGGCTTGCAGGCTTTCCGGGGTGATTGTGGAAGAAATAACCAAGAGACTGTGTGTTTGTCCTGCCTGGCTGCAAATCAGTCAGTACAGCTTCCTTGGTGGACAGTGTGGGAGGATTTATAGATGTCACAGGGTTAAACAAAAAGCCCTTTTAAACTTTCCAGGAGGGCAAGCTGCTCTGGTAAGAAAATTCAGTGCAGGACAAGCTAAAAGAATTAGATGTCGTGACATAAAGTGACCTCCCGGTTTGCTCCAGTAGAGACAAAGCCAACGGTCTCTGGAGACCATCGCATCCAGACCAGTGTATCAGTGGCCCTACTAACCCTGGAAGCAGGCCACATGTCCTTCTCCCTGGGGAGATTTCTCAGGCTGGCTTTGCTCTAACATAGTTTCAGATCCATCAGGGATTGAGAAACCCAGCTCAGCATCTGCAGCTTTCGAAACTGCTGAGGTTGGTACCAAACCTGTACAGCCCCTGTGTGAACCCAGCACCTCAAGAGGCACCACAGCATAAGGAAAGAAAGGGAGCGAGGAGACCTGGGTCTATTCCTTCCTCTGACACTGACCTTTGTAAATCACATCAGCTCTGTTCCTCCTCACTCCAAAGCTGGTTTTGCCAGGGCTCTTGTGGGCAGAGGCTCTCTCCCCAAGTTCCCCCAGCCTCAAACTCACTCAGCAGCTCCACTGAAGGCAAGGAGAAGCACCCCCAGCTCTGTGCGTGGATCACAGGGCCCCCAAAGTGGAGAGCAGTGCCCTTCTGCAGCTGCCCTGGGCTGGCACGGAGAGAGCTTCTGGTCAGGACAGGACCCACTCTGTTTTGTAGGAGACTGCACAGACCCCCACCCTGAAACACTAGCATCAACTTTTCAGATCGTAACCCTCCGAACAGCATTTACTGGAAATAAAGGAGCAGGCAGTAAACAGCACTATCCCATCGCAGTGGACTTAATAGAGACTCAGGTATATTTCTTTTAATTGCAGCAAGATTGTTTTGAAACGAAAATGGAAGCGCTTCTCTTCCAAGTAAGGCTGCTCTGCTGTGTTCTACTGTTTAAAACATCAAAACTGACAGCTTCACATGAAGCATTTTAACTCCTTACCTTCCTCTGCCTGAGAAATCCTCCCTGAGACAATCTCCAGCCACTTTTAGTCCAGACTTTGTGAGCACCTTAGGCAGAGCAGCTACCAGGGAGAAGGCTGAACCTTGCTCAGCAAGATGAGAGCCCAAGAGATGGTTTGGGAAACAAAGGAGTCATCAGAGAAAGAAGGTAGGCAGAGTTGTGGGAGGAATTAATTTAGGGTGAGCATCTGCTCCCAGAACAGCACCAGACAGGTGAGGCCTCGCTTTTTATTGCTACTAGCATCTGCCTCAGAGCACCGACTCCCAGCAGGGCCGTCAGCCCCACCTTCGCATTTGCTCAAATAAACCCATTCGTTTTCTTACCTCTGTAATTTTATGAGTATTTTCTAATCCCGAGGAGGGTGCTGCCTACACGGAGATGGATGTACACACCTGCTACTGATTTATTGTCTCCACAGACACTTGGGGAGATGAGGGTGCTGCAAGCATTCTGGGGAAGGCTGGGCCCCACTTCCAAGCCTCTTTCACTCCACAGCACATGGAGAAAGCACCAACCACCCTGACCATGTGGCTGTGCAGAGCAAAATGGTGACGGGGCAAATGTCTACTTAGTTCTTAAGACAAGGGTCATGACTATGTTTAATCAAGTTTTCAGCTTACCAACATGCAGTGGGTCCTTGCAGTGAAAAGGATCATGTAGGAGCATCCCCTGGCTCTTCTGCCATTCAGCTACAATCTGGAGCAAGTTCCTCCTCCTCTCCTTGCCTCAGTTTCCTTGCTGGAGGGGCACAACCTCCTCAATAAGCCTTTGTATTCACAACACATCTGCAGCTCTGCCCTTCTCTGGGTGTCTCATTTTCCTTTCTGAATCACTCCAGCCATTCCTCTCCCAGTACCACCGTGGGCAAACTAGGATAAGGTGATGCCCTGCTCCTGCTCCTGCTCCTGCTAATGCCAGCCAGCCCTTCAGTGCTGAGCGAGCCCGGACTGGTCAGAGAGAAGGAGGGAAAATGATAGCTTGTCCTTTCCCATACCTGCTCCAGAAAACAGGACAGATTCTGTCAGCTGCCAGGACTCCGTTATTTTTGTCTGTAGATCAGACAGTGGTAGATCAGACCCAAGAGACATAAAAGGTTTTCCACTACTTTGAAATTAATCTTTGCCTTCTAAGAACAGCTGAATGAAACATCATTCATGGTCTCAGCATGGTGTGTCCAGAATTGCTCTTACATACCCTCTTTATAGTGAGTACAAACGTGGGACATTAGGGACTTAAATGAGCTTTAAACTTTGTGGGGTTCAAAGCACATCAATGACTTGTATTAAAGACCTTTCAAGATTTCTTCACGCTCATAGAGGGAGGAACTTCCTCTAAGGGAGCACTCAGCACCTTCTCTTTTCTGGTGACCTGGAAATATCCATCAGCTTTAATCACCCCAGGGAGCCTGAAGCGTTAGCTAAATTCAGGTCAAGCCACCAGCCAGAGCATCCTTGGCAGCAGCACTAGGGCTACCTCGCTCTCCCTGCCAGTTGGGTTTTGGCCCTTTAACTTTCTCCCTGCATAACCTCACGACACCTTTGTAGTGCTCTGGAGTGGCCTGCCCCTTCTTCCAAAGGTCACAAAGTCTTCTCCTGAGTTCCAGCCAAATCTCTTTGTTCAGTCAGGCTGGTCATCTTCCCTGCTGGGCTCTGTTCTGCTCATGCACTTACTACACTCACTGCCTGCAGCGGGATTGCTCTGATTTCCCCTGGCATCAACAACAGTCCCGTCCTGGCACTGTTCTCTTCTCTCTCTTCACCTTGAGGAACCTACTTTAGGAACAAACTCAGGCCAGTTTCACAGAGATGACAGGATGTGAAGGTGTAAGAGTGGCAGGGATCAGAGCAGGGATACACTGAGACAAACAGAAGCAGCTCCTGGTGTGTCTCAGCAGCCCCCAGAACGTGTCTGGCCATGGGGGGGGGGGGCTTCCTGGAATTTCCTTCTTACAAAGAGCGTCAATCTAGACAGAGAACACAGTTTCCAGGGTCACAGTACCTGCACACACAGGCTGCTTTCTGGCCTCCCCCCTCTATCCCTGTAAAAAGAACTTAACACATCTCCCAGTGGGTCCAACCCCTGCCCTTCTGCTGAGGACCAGATGTGCCGCATATCAATGCACACACTTAGCTATTTCCATTTTAAAAATATGATAGAATCAGTGATGCTTAAAATGTACTTGTTGATGGCACCAGTTTGTGATTCCGTATCACTTTAATATCTGTTTGGAGCAGGCTGAAGCTCCACCACCCTTATGTCCCCACAGCAGAGGGTGTCTCTAAGCTGCCACAGAGGATGCTCCACTGGTTTCTCGTGTGTGCCACTAGGCACGGGCTTGACCCAGCCACAGCACTTGGCTCATCCTCATATTAAGAGCAGGCTGCCATGAGCAAAAGGCTCTGCAGGGCCCTCAAGGCTGCCTGCTTTCTCTCCAGCATGAAGCACGGACGCAGCCACAGACCAAGCAGGAGGAGGGACCAGGCGTGGATACTGCCTCGGCCTCACTACTGCAATGAGGGAGAGGAGGGCAGGCCACTGAGGGCTCCGATTGTGTTCCTGATGACTGTTCATAGACCCAAAAGATCCCTGTGAAAGGTGTGCTGCCCTTTCAGAAAGAAGGAGAAAACCATGCACCCGATGGCCCCCGCAAACAATGAACGCAGGTCACTGCTGGGTGTGACACCCAACAGTTGTAGTATGGACCCCACCATGACACCCAAAAGAGCTCCCTGCTGGTCTAGCTTGGGCACAGGGCAAGGTAAGGGGTCACGACAACACTGTTTGCCAGTCTGAGAGCTCACTGCCACTTTTGAAGGCTCAGGCAGTGAGGCCCAGGCTTGGCGTGGGGGCAGGACATCACCTCAAGGGCCATTGTTGCAGTGCTGACCCTGGTCAAGGGGAGGGGAGGGACAGAGAGAAGTGTTTTGAAAGGGATCAGATGGCCTTCCCTACTTCTCCCCTTTTAGCTTTGCGGTTCCAGAAAGCTCTGATCATTTGGGGGTGGAAAAAAAACAGAAAAAATTAAAAAGAAAAGCAGAAATAAAATTGAGAGGAGACCTCCTCCCCCCTACTCATGGGCTGAGGTATTCCCTGGGCAGCCCTCACTGTCCGTCATCCATCCATCACTACTGAAATAAATACAAATTTAGAGCAAAACCCATTAGAAAATAAAGTGCATCTGGAGTTGAAAAACTTCTGGAAAAAGGGGATTTTTTTCCTCTTTTTTTTTCTTACAAAAAATATCCTTTAAAAAAAAAAGCAAAACCAAAGGGAGCAAGAGGACAGAGCGCGTGGCTCTTGGCAGAGGGTCTACAGGGCTGTCCCGTTAGGCAGAGGGATCTTAAATCCGCTCTTCAGCAGGGCGAGGCAGATGCAGAGACCCAGCAGGCCAGCGAGAAGCACCCCCAGCACAGCCTTGAGGCAGGAAGTCCTGCTGCGGGTGAAGGTGCCCGGCCCCATGATGCTCAGCAGGGCTGTGCTCACAGTTAACGTGTACAGGATGGAGACTCCCGTGTTGAGGGCCACGATCTTCCCAAACTTGGCGAAAGGGGCGATGATGCAGAAGAACAGCGGGACGGTGGCGATCACCGTGGTGACGGCGCTCGAGACAATCGCAACACCCACGTGACGGACTGCTTCAATCGTCCTCCACTGGCGGCACGCGGTGGGGTCCTGGCAGAAGGGACAGCAGCGTTAAGGAAGAGTGTGGACAAGCACACGAGGCTGCACTAATACTTTAGTTTTGAGATGGTGGCTTAGCTCATGTGGTCCTGGTCCAGGGTAGAGATGCTGGGTGAGTACAGACTGGACAGTTCATGCAGTTTCTGAGCATGCTGGGTGGGAAGTCATGAGGTTAAAAGTTGCTGAGTTTTGTATCTCCTTTCAACCCCATCAGACTGACTGCTGGGCCTACACAACAGAGGCACCATGTGCAGAAACTACACCTGGGATCAGAGATCTCCAGGCTTTTGTGGTCTCCTTCCCAAAGAGGAGAAAGATGTTAACATGGCTGGAAAAGACTTGGAGGCCCCGCACAGCAAAGGAAAACAATTTGCAGAGGTTCCAGAACACACGTAGGGCCATTCCAGCACAAGACAGTCTTCACTGGCCATGAAAAGGGGTCACTTTGGACACAGCTATGGCCAGTGAGAAAGGACAACCATGTGAGCTGGACCCTCAGCCGGGTTTACTGTACTTATGGATAAGCAGCAAGGATAACAGGCTGCCCAGGGAGATGGCTGAGTCCCCTTCCCTGGAGGGGTTTAAGGCACGGGTGGATGAGGTGCTGAGGGACATGGGTTAATGATTGATGGGAATGGTTGGACTCGATGATCTGGTGGGTCTCTTCCAACCTGGTGATTCTATTCTATGATTCTGTTCTATGATTCTATGATCTCACGTATGTTGTGATGGTGGTGAGACGCATCCCTCCTTGCCCATCAAGCCCTAGGTCCTGCAGCACAGCCATGTGGCACAGAGGCCACGAGGGGAATGGATGCAAGGCTATAGGAAGAGCTCACCTCTGCCTGGTGTAGCGGCAGGTTTTCCCCTGCCAGCAGGTAGCCCTCCACCAAGTGCACGCAGTAATCGACAGACGAGCCAACGAGGATGGAGAGAGAAATGGCTTCCACAGCTCCCATTTCCCAGCCGGACCAGTACATGATGGTGACCACCAAGCAGACCACCCCTGCACAAAGAAGGTCACGTTAGGTGAATTTAAAGGACTGTGGGACTGCTGCCCAGGCCCACTGACACCAGTCAGTCACTGGGGACTCTGGGATCACAGCCCTGCAGGTCTGAATCTCATACACACTCCCTTCTGCCCACAGAGGCAACACTTCTCCACCTTCCACTGGCTGCTGGGTCCACTCAGTCAGGTAATCAGACCTGCTGGGGACAGTGAAGCATGTAATTGGGTGTTAGGCAAGCTGACAGACTGTTGCCAATCTAGACTGATGCCTGCTATGTGATCCAGGCAAGTGTGTGTGTGCACACAAGTTCTACAGGAAAGCAGACCCTTTGTTTTGCTTGCTGGAGTTACACACAGGCTGAGCACGTGCACAGGTTCGCCTTAGAGGCAAGAGTGATGTTTGTGAGTCATGTGTGGGAGACTTAAGTGGTTTTAAAATGATAGATTTGATTTTTTAAACCGAGAAGTTTAGCAACACACTTAGTTTCCAATATTGTCAAATCACCAGCCAGGGAAAGGGAACTATTTACAAATTTCCTTCAAACACTATCAAAATGACTAAAGTATTCAGCTTTTAAAATCTCCTACTGCTTGGAAACAGCAACCATGGTGCAGATCCTTGGGAAGCAGTACAATCGTTATTCAGAGCATGTGGGACCTTAATCACATTATTATACATAACAGGCAGGGATGGCATTTGTGTAGCTAAACCCCTTATTTAAACAAATAAAAGGGATTGTGTAGATAAAACACACTGGGAATTAGACACACAAATCTACTTTCCCAATGAGGTTCCTGTGCATTTGTTGAGAGTTTCTCTCATTCACCTGGGTATAGCAGGACTGGCTCCTGGTAAGCCAAAAGGGTTTACACAGAGTAAAAGGAATTCAGTTCAACTCACCAGAGACTTGGCAGTACCACAACCCACCAATTTCAGGTAAAAGGAAAGCTTGATACAGTGGAATTAGTGTTTTTACCTAAAATGCTGAGCAGCACTGGCAGCAGGAGGAGGATGTGAGTGGTAAACACTGCCACAGCAGCCACACAAATAACCAGCGAGAGGACGAGACCGTACAGGGCACTCTGAACTCCTGGAAGAAAAGAGACAGCTGATCGGATTCCCAGGAGGTGACAGCTGGGATGAGAAAGGCGCTGTGTCCTGCTCACAACAAAGCAGCAACAACAGTGGGAGATGGAAGGGGAGGTTGAAAGTGGAGAGCAGGTCATCAACTTCTTGCCTCTCCCATCAGCAGGGCAGAAGCACTTCCCTCCTTTATTTCCCTAAGCTCTGCCTAGGATTTAGACAGTACAGGCATGTGGGGCAGTGTAAACAGGCTTTAGGAGTCTGCACAGCAGTGGTGAGGAACCAAAGATATGACATGTGCTCATCAGATGGGACAGTGTGCGCTGTGAAGATGTATCAGAGAGCAGGGGCTCCTCAGGGAGAGGGACACGGCAGCCACTTGCCTATAATCTCCATGAAGATCTGTTTCCAGTGCTCACAGGTCTGGAAGCCGTGCCGGAGAGCTGAGCCCTCTGGGAAGAGCTGGAGCTGCTGCTGCAGGAATGTCTCCCATTTCAGGTAGTCAGCGTAAGTTTGGAAGGAAGATTTCCCTTTGTAGGTTGTCTGTAAGAAGATGAACATGTTATTCTCATGTCCTGCTGTTGGGACAGGGTATGCAGGGGAAGAGGGAGAACAAGCCAGCTGGAACTGCAGCACCAGGGAGAACTGGCAGTGGCAGATGAGCAAATCTGCCACCAGGCTCTTTGCCTGAGCTCTCATGGTAACTGTGAATTGTGGCACGAGCAGCCACTTCCAGCAACTTGTGAGTGCAGACATCTGTCTGCAGTGAGGCACAAACACTAGCAAACAATAAATTATGAGTGCGAATGGAGGTGGGCAGTGCAGAAAGAGTGGAACTAAACCCCAGAAGTCACAAAAATAAACTGGCACAAGGTTAGACAGCGATGCCATGTGCTCACCGATTCAAATGCCATGGAGATCCACTGCACCTTCCCATCCTTCACCCCCACTGCCCCATGAGAGAGCTGTCCGGGCAGCAGGTTTGGCTCAGGGATGTTCTTGCACTCAGGGTGCAACATCTGTAGAAAGGAGGAGATGCTGTATCCTAGAGGGAAAGAAAGAGCAAGGGATGGAAGACAGGAGATGGAGAGGAAGCACATTAGAGCAAGGGAGAGCTGCAGAGCAGGAGTCTGATCTTCCTGTCCCACTAGCTGTATATTTCTCCTCCCCAAAATGGTTGGCACAGCATGTGGAAGCATGAGCTGAATGGTCCATGTTGCTGTGACTTAAGCCAGGTGGAAGCAGGCAGAGCTGTGCTGCAGCCAGGTCAGGAACGCTGGCTGCTGAGAAACACCCCTCTTCCCTGCACTGCCCGCATTTATCATTGACTGGTGGCTTCCTTCCCTTTCCCTGCTTCATCAGGCTGGGATCTGGAAGTTTAAAAGCCCTTAGCAGCTCTACTCCTCAGATCTCCCCAAGGACTGGGTGGCTGGCATCAGTCCTACCTACCAGAAGGCAGGCACTGGGCTCCTCCTGGCTTCACCAGCTCGGTGTTGCTGGCGATGGCTTTGCAGAGGCGGCACAGGTTGCCAATCTCTTTGAAGAGGTCGAAGCTGTCATCATAGATAACGCTGCCCTTTCACAAGGAGACACAACAACAAGAGCACCACACGTGAGGGACGCACACGGCAACCAGTACAAGAAGGTAGAAACTGAATCCTTTCCTTTCTACACAGCCTGGGTCTACATTATACAAACCACAGCCTCTAGAGTGGAAAAACCCACCAGAAAATCCAGGAAGAAACTTATGTAAAGAAATTAAATAACTAAAAATCAGGCAGTAAGAGAGAAACACTGCTAAACTGTGTTCAATTCTGGTCCCCTCACTACAAGAAAGATTTTGAGGCTCTGGAGTGTGTCCAGAGAAGAGCGATGAAGCTGGTGAAGGGGCTGGAGAACAAGTCTTACAAGGAGAAGCTGAAGCATCTGGGGTTGTTTAGCTTTAAGAAGAGGAGGCTGAGGGGAGACCTCATTGCTCTCTACAACTACCTGAAAGGAGGTTGTGGAGAGGAGGGAGCTGGGCTCTTCTCCCAAGCGACAGGGGACAGCACAAGGAGCAATGGCCTCAAGCTGCACCAGAGGAGGTTCAGACTGGTTATCAGGAAAAAATTATTCACAGAAAGGGTCATCAGGCACTGGCACAGCTGCCCAGTAGTTCTGCTGGGGAAAGGCTGTGACTGCATCAAGGTATCCTGTCTGGGAGATAAGCTGTTCCTGGAAAAGTCAAATTTAGAAACCTTTCCCTTGAGTAATTGATTTGTATTCTTTCATGTTAATATCTCATAACAAGTAAAACAATTACAGAAAAATATCAGTTTCCTGGATCTTGAATTTGTAATGAGATTTTCATACTGAGCTCAAGAAGGTTTGCTTCTAAAATCTTCAGGAAAGCCAGATTAAGACTCAAAATTAGAAGGTTAGATATTGCACTCAGAAAGGGATTTTCTGAAAAGTCAGACGTGACTTCAGCAAGGGCTTCCTGAATTCCATTATTTGTGAATTTGCTAAAACAGAAATGTACTTTGGGTTCATTTCACTGCAGTGCTATCATCTCTGTTATTTCGTCTTTCTAGGCTGCTGGACCACACTGCCTGGGCTCTGGGGATTAACTGAACACCACCCAGGGAGATTTCCTTTCCCTCATCAGCCTCAAGCTGTCCAGCATGCCAGAATGAGTGTACCATGTCTCCGATGACGTGGTTGTCCGGGTGCCTCGTGCGATTAATACCTCTGATCCCAAACACCACAAACACCATGGCTCCTGTGTCTACCAGTGGCCGCACCGCTGGCTTCCCGCAGCCCGTGTTCATGCAAGGATTAAATCCAGAAGTGGCTGACAGCTTTGCTTTAGGTGTTGCTGTCAAACACAGAAGAAAGGTTGGTTACAGAAGGTGGCAAAAAAAAGGTCTGGCTCTCTAGCCCAGACAGCCAGACATGGCTGAACAAGCCCTCACCAGCTTACCTTTCTCACTGGGAACATAAAGGATGCCTTTGGTGGGTCCGTCTGGGCTAGAGCTGAGAAGACAGCCAGGAGGTGCCACACACACTCGACCATGATAAGGGGGCTTGTGCGACTGGGCAAAATACAGTTTCCTGCGCAGCAAAGAAAGCTTGTTATGGGGGACCAGAAGTAGTTAAGATGTGTCCAAAGCATTATGTGGAAACAGGCATTCTCAGGGACCGAAAGAAGGGAGAACATGAGTAACTCCAGACCTGAAGCCCCAGCCATCACATACTTAGTGTTGTTTGGTCAGCCAGGTAAGGGCAAGACCAACATCAGCAATGTCTTCTCGCCAGTCAGTCACAGTCATAGAATCACAGAATCATAGAATCACCAGGTTGCAGAAGACCCACGAGATCATCGAGTCAAACCATTCCCATCAATCACTAAACCATGTCCCTCAGCACCTTGTCCACCCATCCCTTAAACACCTCCAGGGAAGGTGACACAGTCCCTTCCCTGGGCAGCCTCTGACACTGCCCAATCACCCTTTCCATGAATTTTTTTTTCCTACTCAGCCTAAACCTCCCCTGGCAGAGCTTAAGGCCAGCACCTTTCAAGCCTCTGGCACACTAAAGGTGCTATAGGTCTGCAAAATAGCTTTGCAAAGATGGGACACATTTGCAGCAAAACAAGTCCTAGGGCCACAGATGTCACTAACTGAGGGCAACACTGGCACTAGACATTGGGCATCCCCTGTCAGTCTTTCGGTTGTGCTGAGTTTGCTGCCTGGCCCTGCGTGGGGTTTGGAAAGTTACCGTGTTCGCTGCTGCTCCTTGGAGGCCACGTAGAAACTGAAGTCGAACTTCCAGCCTCTCTTGGTGTCACACGACAAGGTGGTCATCATCCACTTCCTGGGGCTCGTCTGCTTAAGCAGCCCTACTGTGGACACACAAGCTGTCAGCTTCCTGGTGAAGTTACCGAAAGGCACTCTATACACCTAAGCAATGGATTAATGAAAACAGACACTTAACTCCAGAGGGTTGCAGCCTGTTGCACATTAGCATCACACACTCCCCTCCTCCCTGAGCACTAGCACAGCCACACAGAATGAGCACTGCAGGCACAATCCCAGCCAGCCCCCAGCCTGCCTCCTTCTCAGGGTCGGTCAGTGTGTGAGGGGGCCCCTCACCACCCCCATTCTCTTTGGCCTAGGCTGGATGGAGGCTGCTCTGCTCAGAGTGAGGGACATCTGCAAACGAGTCCTCCTGGGGGAACAAGGTGTCTGATACAGCCTTTGCACAAGCTGCCTGCTTGCCTATGTCTGCAGGTGGACAGAAGGAAGCAGTGGGAATCCAGCTATTTCAGTAGCAGTTTCTACTAGAATGAGCTCAGCTGATGATGCCAGAACTCCTCTGGCCTCCACAGACACCCACACTTCTGCTCCTGATGCTGACAGTCACTTGCAACAGCAACAGAGATGTATCGTGACACTGTGAGGCATAATCTTTAACGATGGCAGGTGCAATGCCCTTCATGTTAGCCACCGTACTGCAACATCCTGCACGTTTCACCCTGTGCTACTTAGGACCCCATGGAGAGACAGGAGGAGGCTCTTATGCTCACCTGTTGAGAGCTGCACTCTTGATAGAGGGGTCCAACATCCCTGGACTGACTCACCTGGAATGAAGGCACCTCCCCGTCTCCCGGCGACACCATCTGCCAGGGGGCAGGGACGCTGGCATTGAGCGAGAATCGGTAGATGGCTGGTCTTCCCTTGCTTCTGGACTTGGAGATATATACGGTCCCCTGGATATCTGAAGAAAACAAGAGGGCATTAGGGCTAGCAGTACTTCTCAGTCAGTAAATCCTACAGACAGGGACTGCAGCAAAGGAGGGTTCTGGTGTGCTGTCACCTCTGGGGCAGCAGGCACAGCCTGTACCTTCTAGCAGCACAGCACATCTTTCAAAGGTGTTCACAAACACATCCTGAGCTACAGTAATTTCCGATGGCTTATTGATTCATGTCATCTCAGGACCTGGCCTGATAACTCTCTTATCTTCAAAATCCCCTGCAAAGCAGGCTCTATTTACTCTTCTTACAGCCTGCCACAAAGTTGTGGCACGGGACTGGGATGTGAAAGTTCTGAGCTCTTAGCCCTGTGCTCAGACCAGTGGGATTTGTCACTAGACTGTACTGTCACCTGGGTGTTAGGACTGTGTCCTAGAGAACAGCAGGCATTCAGGGGAAGGGGGGTTGTAATGATGCCCCCCACATCCAGCACCAAACTAGGGCTCAGCAGGGCAGGGTAAGAAGAGAATTATTCCCCATCAGCTACCCACATCGTCTGATTTAGTGTTTATCTGAATGGATCCTTGGGCCCTGGACCCCAATGTGGTCAGAATCATCGTGTCCCACTTACCTTGCTGCCCTGTTTCACTTATGCTCCCTTTGCTTCCCCAAGGTGACCCTGAGCCCCTCTTCTTTTTCTCCAAGGAGGTTCGGATGTTGCTCTGCAAATTGTGGGGCTTTTCCTGAAACAAACCTGTCCCACAAGGTTAGTCAGGGAGGAGAGAGTGAATGGAATAACAAGAGACCTACCAGCCCTGCGCACACCGGGGACTCTGCTGCTGAGCACCAAAGCCTAAGCAGGGAATACAGAGCCTCAGAGCTGGTCACTGGTACATGGCCAGCACTTACAAGTAAAAGTTGTCTGTTTGTATGGATTATAAAGGAATTGTTCCAGCAAAAACACTCAGGCAGTTCCTGGCTAGAGCAGGAAATAATACTTTTCAAATTTCACCACTCTAGTAGGCAGCTCAGCCACCCCACACCCAGTGTGGACCTCCCTTCCAGTCAATGTCCACTGAGATATCTGAGCGACTTAGGCCTCTACCTCATGTTTCAGCTCCTTCAGCCCAGGGCTGCACCCACCATGGACTGGGGACCAGAACTCTCACCTGAGCAGGTAATGCAGGAGATGCCTTCAGCACTCAGGTTGTATTTCAGGTCTAGCAGCACCTGGATGTTAGTGTCTGGCCGGAACAAGACTGGAGCGCGGCTAGCTGGATGGAGGCGGCTAGCGTAGAATATGGACAGGAGCAAAACGAGGAGAAAGAGCCCTGCAAGGAGAAGCATGGCTAGGTCTGTGGGACCCTACATGCACCTCACACATATTCAGACAGCAGGGGTATGTCAGAAAGATGGTATTTTCAACAGGAAAAAGGAACAGCCCCTAAAGCACAATGGCAGCTGGGCTTTTTTGTAATGAACTCTATGCCTGGATAACCCCATCAGGACTTGCCATTTCAGATCTGAGTGAAAGGAGAGAGATTGAAAAGTCAGAATTCCTCAATGTAGTTCCCTTAGGGACTGACTGTTCTGGGGATACTCTTACACTGAGTTAGAAGCCATGTTTTATGTCCCTTTTCTCAATTTCTTGTCACTAAAATCAAGGCTTGGGGACTGATTGAAATGCTGCCAAACCCTCTAAAATCCATGCAGATGCAATGCCCCCCTCCTTCCTTACCCACAATCACCCATCTGCTCTTCACTGCAGACCACAGCACCCAGTGTTCCAGCAGCTCCTGCAGATGAGTTATCAAGTGACCTCGGTTGCTCTTCTCTGTGGGGAGCTGTAGATTTTCTGGCATCACAGATACCAACGGGACATCCCCCATTTCCAGGGAGACTAGAAAGAGAGAGAAACCAAAGGCAGTCTCAGTGCTCACTGTCATGAGTGTCTCTCACAGCTTTCTGTTCCACTTTACAAATTCTTCTGCGAGGTGCTCACTCAAGCTATGGAGATGAAGTAAGACCCAGGCAAGAGGCAGGCTTGTCCAGGATGTCATAGGAAGCATCTTTCTTGAGTCACTGCCATGTGACAGCTACACTTCTAAATCCATAGTTCAGTCCAAAGCCCATGCTCTAGGCTATTCCTCCTCTGCCAGATCCCACTAACATTGTCCATATGGTCACAGGGACAATGCACGCTTCTTGGGCCAAGCAAAATTAGTCCCTGTCCCACTAAGTATGTCTTGCAGCTAATTACACACAGCTCACCTCTTCCTGCCCACAGCCTGGCTCCTGCCTGATCTCTTCACAGGGATGCCTAGGGAACTGCCCTCTTCTCTGCAGGTGAGAAGCGGGCGCTTGCTGTAGTGGCTCAAAGCGCACCTGGCATGCTGTAAAGCTGACCCACAAACCATGCTTGGTCACCAACTGGAACAAGCTGCTTTGCTTCTTCACAGGTTACCTGGTGCCAGTGGCCCCTGGAGAGAAGCATCCTACCATTTACTTGGCACAAGGGCAGGGAAAGTTATTTCCATGCATTATCATTGCTTGTGGCTCTGGCATACTAAGGAGACAGCTCTTGCAGCACAAAGCCAGAGCTCAGTTGCCTGCTTGTAAGAGGCAGCTCAGAGCCTGCTCTGCGGGGAGAAGGGCTGCACCCTGCTGCAGGATCAATGCGCTCTCACCCATTGATCCATTTGCCTTCAGTTCCACCTTTCTGCTTGGCCTGAAGGCTGCTCCCTGCCCAGACCACTCCTGTTGGGGGTTTTAAAAAGGAAGAGGTCCCAGCAAGTTTTGAAAGCCAAGTACAAGAGAACATGACCTCGTAAGCACCTTAGCATTGATCAGGGTTAGAAGAATTATCTCCTGCTAACAAGAGACAAGGAATTTCTGGGCTCTTTTCGAGATTGTTTGTGGTCTCCCTCAGGCAAAGCATTGCCTGCTTCTTGCTGTGAAGAAAGAGAGGCTCTGAGGAGGTGATGCTGGAGAAAATAAGTGTTCCCTCACTTGCTTTCCAAATGCAGCATTCTGACTGGCAGGGAAGAAGGGAAAACTCTTTACTCAAAGATGAGCTGTCCCGGTGCTCTGGATTAGATGTTTTGTTGTGACATCTGTGTCACAATTCGTGATTCCAGCCAGAAAGTACAGCCCACATTACTCAAGAGGACTAGTAAAGTAGTTAGAAAGCATGTTTTGACACCTACTGAGGATCTCAAAGCAACTTGCAACCATTAGTAAGTTCGGACTCCTACAACCTCCCCTGACAGCACCATCTCCAGCTTGGGAAAGCTGAGGCACGGATGGGAAGGACTGCAAGGCTGAACTGGGTGCAGGGTCCCCCTGAAGGTACCACACAGCAGGCACATACCGGATTCCTCCTCCACACTGAGCAGTGGGATGTCATCATCGAGATAGGGAAGTGTTTCTCTGCCTGCTCTGGAGGTGGCCTCCGAGGCAATGAAGAGATCTTCAGCCAGGTGCAAGGCACTCTTCTTGGAGCACTTCTGACTGCAGCTGGATTGAAGCAGGGAAGGAGACAAAGGCATGAGTTTTACACCACATACCCTTCAAAGAGTTACCAGTGGCTCCTTCAGAGACAAAGAAAGCAGCAATAGATCATTGCAATTACTTGGAAAGGCAACAGGCACTGCCATAAACAGTTTCCATTGCTAAGTGCAAAGAGGTCAGGTGTTGAGCTGCTACAACAAGGCAGCAGCAGGCTGGGCTGGATAAACAGAGCAGGGCCGAGCCATGAATACTGGGCGCTGAGTGACAGAAGTTTCAGCAGTTCATCTCCCTGCTAATGAATTAAATCAGGCCAGGTCATCTGCACGGCTAAAGAGCAGGGGAAGGGGAAACGTGCTGACTGTCCAATACAAATCTGCATGTACTGCTTGTGCTCACAGGCAGGAGCAATGTTGATTTGTTTGCCTTGCCTTGCAGGCCCTGTGGCCCCACAGCCTGAGGTTTTAGATGTGCAGTAGGAGCTCTGAGGACATAAATGGCTCCAGTACTCCATGAAGAGGTATGACGGGCAACGTCTGGGTCCTGGAAGGCACCTCTTTGTGCACCACTGGGAATAAGACCAGCATGCAGCCCTTCCATTTTGCTGCTGTCTAGAATGGCAGGAGTTGCATTTCCTTTTGTTAGAAAGTAATGGGGAATGGTGAAGCCAAGCTGCCTGAGAGGGATGAAAATAACAAAGGATAGAACGGGAATTTGTGCGCTGCCTTTGCCATGAGTTCCACAACAGCTTCCCACCCACACAAGGAGGTTTCAGAGCTTACCTGGTTTGGCAGGAGCTCTCCAGTGGGGACACATAAAGAGTCCATATTCCAAGAGCAGCTGGCATGGTGAAGAGCACAGCTACCCAGCAGCAGGACACAATCAGTGACATAAAGAGACCAAAGTCATGCACGGCTGGGATCTACACAAAGAGAGGGAACACAGATGGGATTTACTGAGGCGGGAGAACTGGAGAGACATCAGGCCAGAGAGAAACAACCAGCAGAACCTAAGAATAGCACATGTTGACCACAGTCATGGTAGTCAGCTCATGTGGTAGGTGCTGAGCTGATCAGTGGCATAGGAAATACTGCCTTGGATGCTGATAGAGGGAGTGTCCACTGCCTTAGAGCAGGTAAAGGACACCCCTCTAGGGCAAGCAAGTCTGGCATGCCCCTCTGTGGAGAAGAGGCCAGAAAGATGGTGCCGGTGGCTTCCCTCTCTACTAGAGCCTCTAGTAGAAACAGAAAGCCCCAAATCCCAAAGCTGCATTGTACCTGAGAGAAGATGTTGGCAGCATAAGCTGCAGCTGTGGTCAGGGAGGTGAAGAAGGTGGCCTTCCCTGCTGTCTGGATTGTATGGATCATGCGCAGCCGCAGGTCCTTGAGGTGAGTGGCTTGGCGGTAGGTGTTGATGAAAACAAAGACATCATCAACCCCTGGGAAAAGAGGAGGCAGGTTTTGATACTTTGCTCACAGCAGGGACTTATGCTGCAAATCTAATTTCCCCTCAACTTCTGACCTGCAAATATTTCACTTTCAGGTAGCAGAGGGAGAGGGCTTGAGAATTCAGTCTGCATTTGCCATCATCACTTTTCTCTCTCCTGCAGGCAGGAGTTATGGCAAGGCAACACGGGTAGGTTTTGAGTAAGGCCAGACTTACCAATCCCCACAATGACAAAGGCAGCCACACCATTGAGTATACCCAGGTACTGGATCCCAAATACAACGTGGTACAGGAACAGAGCCACCAGGCAGCTCAGCCCAATACTGGCGATGCCAAAGAACGACAGGAACACTATAGGAAGAAAGGAACATGGATATAACAGTACTGCTATCAGCCTCCAGGAAGAATAGACACATCCCAGCTGCCCTGTCGGGATACTAGGTCCCAGGAGTATCTTGGTAACAGAGAATAGCTCAGGGCTGCAAGAGTATGGCTTGCAGGCTCCTTCCCATGAGGCCCATCCATGAGATTACATCAGCTTTACACCAGCGTCAGTAAGATGGGGATTTGCATCTTATTCCTATCCTCCTGTGAGTTTCTCCAGAACCTTGTTCACAAACGTCTGCTGTGGAGAATCAAACTCGCCTGACTTGCATGCTGCTGCGCCACGGAGCCAGGCTGGTGTCAGGGCATCAGAGCCTTTCCTGGGGTTGCAAACAGACACAGGGAGCTGTGGCACATGGGGATCTGTGAGAGAGCAGGATGGCCATGACTGCAGCCTACCTGAGCATGAGGTAAGGATGTAGACCAAGACAGCTATGCAGCTACTGCTGATGAAGGCCAGCAACATGTCATTGTTGAAGGTTCTCCTCACTTCATAGTCAAACAAATCCGTCCCTCCATACAGCACCTGGACTTTGCTAGGATGGGAGGATATAAAAGAAGAAAGAGGAGGCAGAGTTGAGTAAAAGGAGCAGAGCTGGGGGATTTAACAAAGCAAACAATGTGTCCCTCAGAGCCAAAAGAGGTCACTGCTTTAAAAAACTTGGCAGTTCTCTGAGAAAACATCTCAGTGTGGTGTGAGCAGGTTGAACAAGGTTGCTGCTGGAGGTGAAGTTCACACAAGAATGGAGAAAAATAAAAGAGCGGGTCTAATAGTTCTAAAATTCCTCCAGTGCATGGTGGGTCTTTGGCAGTAATAGACTTCTTACTGTCAGCAAACAGCTCCTGAAGCCTCCAAAGCCAATTCCATCTGGAATCCTAATCATTGCTTATTATATTAAGCACAAAGGTAATAACCAGCAGACGTGGGCAGAGTAAGAGCTTATCAGGAACCAAATGATGTACCAGCTTCTGCTTCTGGAAGCAGTCTCTGAGCAGAAGTAATCCAAGATAATTTAACCAGGAGTACAACAACATGGCACCATAGGAAATTATCAGGAATCCAAGCTTCAGAACAGAGCCTTGGCCTCAATTCCCTTTCAGCTTCTATAACTGCAACCCGCTCTGCCAGCGCGTTGCTGAGAAGGCTCTGTGGCTGCCTGCTTTCAGGGCTGACAAGGGCTGGCTGCATTTCACTCCAGTTTTGAAGATCGGTCTCCCTTCATTCTAGGAGCTACTCAGATTCAGAGTGCAGTGAGCTGAAGACTGGGAAGATACACCGACAATGGGACTCACCGCCTTCCCTCAGCTGTTTGGATACTGGGCTACTCTTTCAGCCCTTTTAGCTCTATTTTACCACCTTCCTCTCACAAGGACTGAGCAAAAGCTCTGTTCAACCAAGGTCATACAGACCTGATGGGGAAACAAGCCTGCATTTCTTGAAGCTTATTCTGCCCTGACACCCCCCTCCCTATCTCTCTGTACAAAGAACAAACCCTTCTGGAAGGAATTACATCAGCATGAGCAAAAGCAGAATTGGATCCACAGGTTGATGCCTTCAATAAGGAACATTTCACCCCCTGCATCAGACCAACTGGGGCCTAATCCATACTAGGAAGGCAGAGAAGCAGCTCTACTGGAGCCAGTGGAATAGCATTTGTGATGTGGAAGCAAACAGATCCAATGCCAGACAGGGGCTGAGCAGAAAGCCAGGCACTGGATTCAATCTTTGGCTCCCTTTCATTGTCTCTTGATGTCTCTGGCATGTTGCTGTAGTCGGAAGTGGCATTAAAGGGAAGCATACAAGTGTTTTCTGCCATATGCTCCCCACCCTCATTCACAGCACTGTGCCTGAGCCCAGCTTCAAAGATGTTTTTCCACTGGAGCATTATGCCACGGCCGTTGTTTGAGACTGACAAGCTGGCATGCCAAACCTTCTGTGCCTTCCATGCGAGACTGAATGCTGCAGGGCTATCAGGGTGGAGCAGGCCTGTCTGCCCTGCTAAGCCTTAAACCAGAGCTTTCACATCCTAAAGGGCCTGCTCCATCCACTCCTTTAAGTGCAACAGAAAGCACCATCCCCTCCAACCTAGCCCCTCCTTGCTCTCACCCACTTCTGGGAAGGCACCTGCCCCACCTGCGCAGACCCTCACCTTGTGGACTGCTTGGCCAACATGGCCACGTAGGTGATGACAAAGCTCTGGAACTTGCGGCGCTGCTCCTCCCAGCGGTCCTCCACCGAGTAGTAGTTTGGCAATGGTGCCCCAAAGAGGATTTCGCTCCGCAGCAGGGAGCTTTTCATGTTCTCCGCAGACAAACCTTCATCCACATACCAGTAGAATTCGGGGTGGGTCATGGCCAGCTCCAGGGACCCTGGAAGAAAACAGCACCACTTTCATTAGGTCCTGCTTAATTGACTTGGGTCTAGTTTGACAAAGGGAAACCAGGAATGGGCCTGTCTTTTGTCAGTGATGCCGACTGCTGCTGCCTTGCAGAGAGCAAAGGGAACTAGGGAAAGCTGGATGGCAAAGACTCACCTTCCACTTTAGCTCTATGACTCTGCTTGCAATGTTGCCTGCAGGCAGGGATGCACCTTTCACCCAACTGTGATGTGAACCACAGTTTCCCCAAGCAGCAACACAAACATTATCCCCATCAGTCCTCCCACTGCTGGATGCATTCAGCTCTCATACAGTGGGACAAATTTTTTGCCATTACACTGGCAAGCACAAAAGCTAAACATGGGGGATGGAGCCCTGGCTGTGCTGTTACCTGGTGGTGTGAGTGATGCAGAGACGCAGGCACTTAGCTAGTTCTGAGTAAGACACGCTGTTTATCTACCCCAAAAATCCAGGTCCCCTTGAGTTCAGAGCAGAAAGACCCAGAAACTACATTCTTCCCTGCTTTGGGAGCAGAGTGGTTACTCATCCTGGAGCAGATGGAGTCAATTCTTTGCCTGCTCCCTGTATGGCTCCTGGACAGCTACCATCTGCAGCCTGTGCTTGGGAGACAGATGGAGGCTTCATCCCACAGCCACATCACACCCACGGATTCCTCATGATTCACCTCTTTTTCACCATCCAGAGCCTCTGCTCTACTAGAGGGGCACAGTACAGGGTACAGAGCTAGGAGGAGGAGGCAGAGTTTTCCTCCTCTTCTCTTTATAGAAGCCTTTCCAGGTGGTGAATCACAAGCTCCCTTTTTCAAGCTCCAGAGCAGCCCACAGTCCTCTTTCATCTGCTCCATGGTGCAGGGAAGCTTATCCCTATTGTCGATCCAAGACTTTACATTCCTCTAGTTAACCACTTTTTCAGAGGACAAAGGTCAGCAGAAGGCACCTGTACAACGCATGATTCCTCTCACTTGCCTGTTGGGCCTGTGTGACGCGTGACTGGGGGCTACAGGGGCTTTGCTGAAAGAGTAGAAGAGTGGCCCAAGCACATAAAAGGTGATTCCCTAAGGTACAAGATGGCAGCATCTTCCTTTCTGCACAAGGCAGTTCCTTTTCTTAGCTGCATGCCAGAAAGTGCCTGCCTGAACTTGTGGGAGATGCATGCCCTAAAGAAGCTTGGCCTTGCCCACAACCCCCAGCTCACCTTGGATGTCAGCGAGGTCTTGTCCCATGCCATCATAGTAAATCTTCCCTCCCCTCTCAGTGGGGAAGAAATAGGTCATGAGGGAGCTGGGAGGGGAGCAGTAGGAGTAGGAGCCCAGAGGAAGGTCCTTCAAGACCTCGTGGGGCTTCCAGCAGAACTCCCGGAAGCGAGGATGGTCCATGATCTTGCGCTCGACCTCATGGATGGTAACCAGGCGCTCGGTGGTGAAGATGTTGTTCTCAGAGTCCCCCCGAGCCAGAAAAATGAGCTCGATGCGCCAGTGGGCATGAGTCTGTGTGTTGGCGCTGATGTAAGAGCTGGAGTAGTCCCAGCGTGGGGCACCTCTCCCAACTCGGGAAGTCTGGTTTCCCAGGTTCAGGTGGGCATGAGGCTTGGGGGAGCTTGTCCTGCCCTCGGCCGTGCTGCGCTTGACCCGTGTGCTGACCCTGAGATGGGAAGCATTGAGGTGAAGCTGCTGGAGCTGCTCAGAAATGAGCCTCTGCAGAGTTTCAGAGGTGAAGTCAGCCAGGTCCCGGCGGTTCCTCCCCCACGACCCAAACTGGGATTTGAGGGCCAAGGCAAGTGCATCAAAGCGTTGAGAGGACTCGTGGTTCCGAATCTCAAAAGCGTTGTAGGAGATGTCAATGTCCAGGGCTGGGTAGTAGAGGAACATGACAGCAGCAAGCACAGCAGGGATGGCACAGCCCAGGAAAAGGATGAAGCCAGCACAGTACGGGTTGGTAAATACCCAGCCAACAATATTCCAGAAACCAGACACAGGCAGAGTGACACGCAGGGGCCTGACTCTGCATGGGCTTTTCCCACACAACAGAGCGCTCTCACACCTCTTCCAGGAGCTGAAGGCTACCTCTTCATCTTCTTCATCTAGCCAGGCATCCTGTAACAAGGGGTCATCCTCTGTGTCCATGTCCAGCGCCTGCACAAAGAGGCAGAGAAAAGCAGTCAGCAAGGCCCAGGTGTCCCCAGGCACCGCCACGAACCCCCAGCAGCTGCCAAAGGGTCTCAGCAGTGGAGTCAGGGAGAGAGAAGCACTCCAGCCCTGCACCCTCAGCAGCCTTTCAAACCCTACAGATTCACTACAGCCACTGCAAGAGCAGGATTGCCATGGGATACCCCACACCCTGCTTGGCAAAGAAACCAGAGAGGGGAGAGGTTCAAACTGTAGTCACTGAGCTCAGTGCTCTGTCAGAAAAGGGCTCTGGGTCGCTCTGGGAGCACCAGGCATGAAGATAGCATGGGATTCACAGGGTGCTGCTCCGAGTGCAGCAGCAGGAACATTTAATCAGCTAACCCTGTTCTCGTGCCCAGGAACAGTTCATGCTACCTGATGAAAAATGCAACGGACCTTATTTTTTCTCACCTTAAAATGGATAATGGGTTGTCCTGCAGCCATTTACAGCTGTATTCATCTTTCTCT
This sequence comes from Piaya cayana, assembly GCA_013389865.1. Taxonomy (NCBI): domain Eukaryota; kingdom Metazoa; phylum Chordata; class Aves; order Cuculiformes; family Coccyzidae; genus Piaya; species Piaya cayana. Next base: position 221,345 of record WAAB01024866.1, read on the forward strand.
CAAAGGGTGCATCTATGTGCACACACAGAACCAGGAGCATGTGCATCCACACCCGCAGACGCACACATACCCCTATGCACGTGTTCACATACGCTGACCCCTCAGAGAACTTGTACCCTGAAGGGCTTTCCACTCTGAACATGGGAGAGGAAAGGGCTGAACAACCCGCTTTCCTTCCACCCCTGCAGGATATTGTTCATGGAGTCATTTTTTTCCAGTTTCTGTGGAACAACCAGGAAACAAAACCAGTTCCTGTCCACAGTGCAATGAGCAGGAGCAAACTCTCCCTGACCCCTTGGGCAGAAAAGAGAGTCCCTGGCAGGTGGTCCCACAGCAGGGGGCTGCCAGCACACACAGGTTCCTCGACTTTCCCATGTGCCCCTCTGGGATTCTGCACAGTAGCCTCCCAAGTCAGGAGGCCACCAGTGGTTGTCCCTGAGGACAAAACCCAGATGCTAAGTGTCACTCTCTTTCCCAGCTCCTGGCACCAAAGCCATCAGCCCTGAGTCATGGAATGAATGAACAGGTTCAGTTTGTTGCTTGACCCTGATAGTTGTGATTTACACACAGGTCAGATGCAATTTATGAGCTTTGCTCCTAACCGGTGCTTCTATTTCAACAGGACTTCTATCAGCAGGAAGATGAATTGCCAGCACCCCTTACATCTAGGTCCTCGGAAGACGTGGGAGCTGCCTGACCTTGGAGCAAGGGGAAAAGCAACAGGGCAGAAACGCTCCCTGGCAGAAGAGAGATGTGCAAAGGGTGAGCATCACAGCAATCTCCTTGGCTTCTGTCAGCCTGGGTGAGGTCTGTGGCTTTGTTCACTGGCCACAGCAGATCCCATGGGATTCACACTGGTCCGGATAACATCTGTGCTGGCAGGACAGGCAGAGCACTCCCAGCACTGCAAAGCCTGGGGAGAACAGGAAACCCCCGAGCTCCTGCTGCCCTGCTCCTGCCTACACCAAAAAAAGTACAAATGTTGATCAGTGGCTTTAATCTGCAACTGATACGCTCTCTAAACATCCCACCCTTCCTGTCAGTGTGAGAGCAGCGACTCTCCCAGCCCCTCGCTGTGGTTAGGCTGGTGCAGCAGGCTCGCTTGCCTCAGCCAGGCTGCGGAGAGCTGTGCACGAGGGCACGTGTGAGCCTGTGCCGAGTCCTCCTCCTGCTCTGCAATCTCACAGTGCAAGCAGATGGGCACCACTGATGGCAGATGGCCACGGTCCCTCTTCTGCCAGACCTCCAGTCCTCAGGAGGCTAACAAATAGGGTGAAGAGAGGGCAGCTCACAAAACTCTGCTATGTTGTTTCCCCCTTCACATGCAGGGCTGTTGAACAGCAAGAACAAAGCAAAGGGAAGGTGTCTTTTCAAGCCTCTGGAAAGGTCAGCAGAAATCTAGCTGGTTTTAGTCTCCATTAAGGTTTTGTTAATATTCAGAAGGCATAATCCTAAGAAGCCAGGGAGCGTCTGAAAAGTTTCCTGGGGAGACATGCAGCACTGTAGGAGCCTTCAGCACTGGGGTAAAGCCAAGAGCATAGGGACAACGCTGCCCAAACCAGCTACCAGCGTGCAGGTGTTCCTCTGCCTCTACCTTACAGGCAGGTACATGTGTTTTTCTGCTGTTACTTACAGAGCCTCAGTCGCATCATGACAGGGAGGAGGCTCTCCCAAGTCCCTGAATCTGCATATACACCCTCTCCCAGCTGTTCCTCACTGCAGTTTCACCTTCTCTCCCACACTCTGCACTCCCAAACTCTCCCAACGGAGCAGCCACAATCCCACCAATGCTGACAAAGGTCACAAGTCACCCCAAAATGCTCATCCAACAGCGACATCACACCCATGATGCTCACCTTTGCAGACAAACATCTTCACCACATGCAAGCCCCTGCCCAGGCTGACAACTATTATCACCCTTCTGCCTCGAGGAGACAATCAAACTACAGCTCCAGCTCAGGCCAGCACTGCAGATGGTGCCGCACAATTACAGGTGCAAACCTCACCCATCCCATCTGGGCAAGTTGCTGTGTACATGCAGTTACGTCCCCTCCACCCAGATGCCCTTTCTCCCACGGGCCTGGGCTCTCCTTCAACAGAATGGAGTTACTGCAAGATCTGCTCAAGCATATGCTTTCTCTCTTTAGAAAGAGAGGTAAAGAGCCATAATAATTTCCCATTTATTGAGCTACTGAGGAGAAGAAGGGAAAAGATTCTAATCCTGGAGCAGAAGAGCCTGCACGTGACAAGAAAGGGAAATGAGAGAGACTGAGATAGTAATAAGCCAGCAGAAAAAGGATCATACCATCTTCCTTTTTAACCGAGAGCTAAATCCTCAACTCAAGGAAGAGATCAGACCTCAGGCAGCTCCTTCTGGCTCTCCCATCCGCTCTCATGGTGACTGCAAAACCTGTCTTAGAAAGAGATGGACATCCACAAGGTAAGAAAGCCAACACATGCTACCCTCTAGCTAAAGACTGGTTCAAGTTCTGACATTGGTGTAAACCCCAGTGCAGGACATATCGGAAAAGCCCCAAGACTATAGTCACTGACATGAGAAGCAATTCTGAGAAGGCTCAAGCTTTGGTTCAGGCAGAGGACAAGTAGGGAGGCACTTGGGCTGTGCAGTCTCTGATGGTGACAGCCTCTCTCTGCACGCAGGGTAAGCACATGCGTGCATCCTGCCCTAGTTCCACCACAGCTCTGAACTCTCTTCAAAAGAGAGTTCATCACATGATTCGGCTGCAAAGCCAGACACAGCTCACTTAGCATTGCCCTTGGGACTTGTCTGGCTTTACCGCCTTCGTCAGATCCTGCCTGGGTCAGGATGAAAGCTTACCCAACCCAAAACACGGCAAACTGAATTAGCGGGGGAGATAAACCCTGAAATCAGCCAGAAGGGAGTGAAATGCATTTTTTCCTGCTTTAATTCTACTTGGGGGCTGGCCTGTTTTCCTTCCACCACCTCCCATACTACCCAGGGACTGAAGCGTGGCCCAGTTACTTTTTCAGTTCCAGCATATGCACAGTGGACTTAATCCTGCAGCCCTAACCAAAGCTCTGCCTTGCCTCCCTGCAAGCTTAACCTGCTCCAGGTTGGAAGCAGCAGAGGATCAGAGCGCTCCTAGGAGCCCTGGATCCATCGATGTGGAGAAGAGGCACACATTCAGCCTGTTGAGGTCAGCATTCAGATTCCTTGGGCTTTCTTTGGCCCCTTCCAAATCAAACAGGGTTCCTCCTGGTCCAAAATTGGTCAGGACCACTTATAAAGAATGTTCCCTGCTCAGATTTAAGGTGTTGCTACAGGCGTGCCTGGCTACATGAAGCCAGATGTTGCAGGAACCTACAGTGCCACGTTACGGACAGCCCTGATCCAGCCTGCAAGCAAGAAGCAAGAGCTCTAGGATAGAAGAAAGTCATTGACAAGTTGGGGAGAGGCAGTGACAGATGAGGAAGCTAATTACACCCGACCTAGCTAATTAATGCTGACTTTCAGATTAAAAAATCCTCACTAGTGTTCCATTTCAATTACTCGGTTGTTCCTTCTTACAGAAGAAGGAAGCCTTGTGCATCAGCAAGCTAGAAAGAAAAAAGGAAAGAAAGCACAAGGCTAGAAGGGGAGGGAAAGACAATTTCTGTAATATGGGAGATTCCTATCGACAAAATAATTAAACTTCACATTCCTTTTTCCCATGGGCAAAGCTCTCAGAGCAGAGCTAGCAGTTCTGTGGTCCTATTTGTATTCCTGAATACTCTCTACCAAAGGCGGCTTCAGGCCCCTTTGCTACCTATATAACATTGCTCTGAGAGGGAGAGAAATGGGCTTTGTGCTCGCAAAAAATCATCCTAAGAGCATCCAGCTACTTCAAAAAGCCATCTCTCCGTAACGATGTGCAGTTCATAGTGGGGATGGACACGGTGCCTTGCAGGCCCTGTTATGCTGAAGAGCTCTGTACACAGCTCTGGCCGTGTGAAACAACTGGAGGGCATCATTAATGTGTATCTACTCTAAAGCAGGGGTCCACAGTGACACGGAGGCTAAGGACCAAAGCTTTGTTCTGCACTTGAATCAATAAGGCTAGTCCAGAGGTATAATATTAAAAAACACCCAAGAAGGGCTTTCAGTGGTCTGCGCTCTCCCTTTATCAACACGGCTGTAACTGAGTACGTGGAGTAAGCTCTGTACTGCCCTTTGCCAGGGCAAGCTACCTTTCCCAAGTGGGAATAAATGAAACAGTGAGGAGGAATTAGATGTTACACAGTTTCAGAGCCTCTAATTGGAGGTCTGACTTTCACTGCTGTTGCACACCTGGAAAAGCAAAGCAGGCCCAGGACACCTCAAAGTGGGCACCTGACCCTGAATCTCCTTAAACACATCTGAAAACAGAGCCTTAATTCAGCCACTGACCAGAAGCTGTGCCTGAGGTTACAACCCAAAACCTGTTTCAGTGGGTTACAAGCCCAGAGATGCACACGCTGCTTAAAGGCACTGGTGTAAATTGCTGGCTGGGCTGGCTCCACCATTATTAATCAAGCACGTTCACTGTTCCAGCTGCACAGCACAATGCAGCAACAAGGCTTTAATCTTATTTTCTTTCTGGGACTTTTGCATTTCTCTTCCCACTTGCTTGAAATCCTTTGGTACAATGCACCAAGACACTGCCAGACCCCACACTTTGCAGATGAATATGACGTCAAAAACGCTCCAGCAGCACAGTGCGGTTGGAATTGTAGCACTGGGATGTAAATATGTGTTTGCTTGGGAAAAAGTTCAACAAAATGATTAAGAAAATATATATTTAAAGCTCTATTGTCAGCAATTCCACTTGCCCACAGAAGGCAATAGAGTAGGACAGGGCTGTATACAGGATGGAGGGTTGTCTGGTCTCCCAAGCTTTATGAAATCGAGTCCGTGCACACACACTCCTACCTGGTGTCCTCTTTCACTGCCAACTGTCCTACCCTTCTGGCCCCTTGCAAGCACTTTTACACCCTGACTAAGATAAGAGCAGCTGGAAACAGAAGGAAACAGTCAGACTCGATGATCTTACAAGTCTTTTCTAATCTAAAAGATTCTATGATCTCTCAACCTGATTTCAGGGTAGACCAGGGGGCTGGCTGGAGCACTCTCAGCCTACGACATCGAGATCTCCTGCCTGCACCCGCCTGCTATTCCAGGTGTCTGACAAGCACTGATTAGCTCTACTCATAATTGCATGCCAAAAACAGTGTGGAAAGATTAGCTGCAAAGTCAAGCACACACCAGTCAGGAAATGCCAAATTCAGGGCTGACACAGCATCCTTAATTTGCCCCCCTTGTGTAAATGCTTTGCAGCGCAGTTTTCCTTCCAAGCCCGTTGTTCACAGGCGAGGACTCTGGCCTTCACCAACTCACGCAGTGGATGATGCTCCCTGAACCCAGCAGATCTTCTCTACCTTGTTCTTTCCTCATTGTTCAGCGTGTGGTCTCACGCCTCATTTCCTGCACGCAGCTCACGCCTGGCTCAGAGGCAGAATTATTAATTTCCTCATGAGCTTTTCAACACTGTCACGACAGCGTCTGAGGGCTGAACAAACAGGACTGAAGTGAATCTTCTCCTGGCATCTCTGAGAAGCAGAGGGTGGTATAGCCCACATCTGACAGATGCAGAAGCTTAGGAGATCAGAAAAGAAAAACAGGCACTTATTTTGGGTGCCTAGTTTGACACACAAGATACCTAGAGTGCATGGAACGGCACAGACAGGGGCTGTGTGCAAGGAACCACAAACTCTGCTTTGTTCTGCGAGTGTAATTTGTGCTCTAACATTAAGCGTAACCATCATTGTGCAATGTAACCTCTATGCTGGTGAGGGACATCCAGCCTCCACAAGAAGAGCCAATTTCACACTATCTACATTAACCAGTGACGCACGTGCCAGGACCTGGGACATTTCAGAGTGTCAGAGAGTATAGAAACATAGAATCTTTTGACTGGAAAAGATGTTTGAGATCATCAAGGCTTGTCCACTCCGAAATCATATTGCTGAGCACCTCATCTGCCCATCTTTTAAACTTCTCCAGGGATGGGGACTCAGTCATTGCCCTGGGCAGCTGTTCCAGTGCCTGAGAACCCTTTTGAAGCGTGCAAGAACTTTGCTAACATGCATGTCAGTGCTGAAAAAAAATTCATTTCCTGATAAAATAATTTGCTCCTGGTTATTGTAACTAATGATTGCAGGTGTCAGAAGATAGCTCTTTGGTTATAATCTCACGAAACGTGCCTTGCAGCCTTGTGCCGTGTTTACCACTTGAGTTAATTGTGTGAATGATAAGGCCCTGCTGTCAATCAGGCATGTGGCGCCTAGAGGTTTCTGCACACAGACGCCAAGTAAGCTGAGTCTCCGATACACTTCAGAAATGACTTACCTAAGCACTATGAAATTACTCTGATTTTGTCTGAGCCCCAGCCACTTGCTGTCGTTCAGCAGAGGGTTGGCTTCTGGATCAGCTGCTTGCCTTTGGGTGCCTGACAGAGACTTCAAAAGCACCCTGGATCCCACCTACCAGGGGCCCAAGATAACAAGCTTGTTAGAGGTGTGTGGATTTCCATGCTCCAGTGTCTACCCCTGAGCACCTGTGTTCACAGCAAAGCCTTTACAGATCATTACATACAGATGGCTGCCACAAACCGGGGCCTTGTATTATTATCCCTAGAAGAGCTGCTCACTCCAGGAAGGAACCTCAGACCACAGAGAGAATGCACCAATTCCCAGCCCCCTGGAATATACTGCCATCCCCAAAGCTTGTGTGCTGCTTTTTCATCGATAAACTCAAGCTTCCCATCCCACTGTTGCCCTGAAAAGGAAAGCCAAGTCCTGCTGTCAGTGCCTGCCAGTCATTTATTATTCCACCCTGTGCTCAGGCTCCCCAGTTTACGTCACCATGGGCACCGTTCGCACTCCAGGCTCAGCTGCGTGATTGCCAGCTCTGCCCCTGCTCCCCACACCTGCTTCTTGCAGCAAGAGGAAGTATGAGGACAAGGGCTGGCTGTGCCCTCTCCTCCATCTGCAGCTCCCCAGCAATAGCCTGCTTGTGCGTGCACTCTGCTTCTGGGACCAACCAAAACACCCTCTCCAGAGCCTCCGTAAACTGCTAGTTCATTACTCAGAAGGAGGAGAGCAATTTCTTCCTCACTGCTGCTTTCTCACCAGCAGTTTGTGCTGAGGGGACTGTGCTGGTTGTGGTTCTGTGGTTCTGGGGAAGGAATGCAAACCTGTGCTGCCAGTCCTTCTCGCCAGCCACAGCACAGGCAGCTATTTAATCTCCACTTCTTGCCACTCCAAATTAAAAGTACAATTAAGGTTAAAAAAAAAAATAAAGTGTTGCAAGTACTCCTGTTCACCTGGAGTGTCTGTATTCCGCTAGCTCTGCTCATCATGCTCTGAGCTTCCAGGAAAGGAGGTACACACAGAAAGTCCCATCTGCACATAGGTCAGAGTCCTATGGGTCAGAGCGTCTCACTCCAGATGCTGCCTAGCCTCACCCTGATGGATCTAAAGGTCTTTTCTTTTTGCTGCTGTCACTGACACCAGAAAATGCCAGATTCAAAACCAGAAGGCTATAAGGACTGCAGTCTGCAGCAAGGACACGGCTCCCACAGCTTTTCAGTCATCCCCAGTTGTTCAGCAGGGTTTTCCACATACCAGCAAGAAAGAGGAATGGGTGATGCTGTAGTTATCTCATAAATGAGGGAGCAGAAGACAGACTCAAGGTCGTTCATGCACCATCCCAGCTCCACGCACCAAGCTAGGCTCATCTGTGGTGTGCACATAGCCTCTTTATTTCTGAGAACGTGAGGGCTTGAATTTCAGGGAGAATTCATCCTGACAGTCACCATATCTGAGTGGGAATAACCGCAGCAAACCATGCTCTATGGTCACCCACGGAAAACTTAGAAGGACTCACAAAGTAGCTTGCAGCCAGCTGGCTCTCAGCAGCCCATGAAGTAGAATCTGAGCAGGTACGTCTTGCTCACCTTGCACGCTTCCCTCTCCCTGAAACATATGCAGTTAGCTGCTCTCCTCCCACGAAAACCTGGTGCTTCTGAAATTAGATTAATCAGCACTGCTTTTTCATCTTCGCAGAACCAGTGAGGAACCTGGAAGCAGAGGTGTAAAACCCAGAGGCTGAAGAACCTCTAGTGCCACAGCTGACTGGTCCAGAGCAGGACCTGGGTGAACACAAGGGGTTTCAGAACAGAGGAAAACTTCCTGAGGCGAAGGGGAGGATGCGGTGATGAGACAAGATGCCTGAACGGCACGTCGGCAGATCCCCTGCCAGTACAAGGACTTAAAGCTTACTGCCGACTGCACCAACCATGCAGAAACTCGCATTAAATGTTACCACAGCTCAATGAGCACAGTCCTGCAGACAGTTAGGAGAGGAGGGCGTAGAGTCTCAGAATAAGCAAACAGGCTTTAATGACACATTAATTTCACGGAGAGTCCAGAATGCTTCCTAGAACAGACAAGAGACACTAAGAGCTGGTTCCTATTAGTCCCTGTGCAAGGGAGGGAAATGTTGCTGGCGGCAGCTCCCAGGAGCTGCCAGTGAAGTCATGTCTACAGGATACAGATATAGGCTTCCGAGACTGAGCTGAGACAGCAGCGGTGTCTCTTCTTTCCCCTCTTCTTCTCCTTCCCGACACAGACTGGAGGAGCGTGACTGAAGTCTAGCACAGGAGCCGCTCAGGAAGAGGCAGACCCCACCCTTGTCCCTATTTCCCTTTCGCCACCAAAGGTTCAGAGATTAACAGCCACGCGAGCCACACAAGCTCAGGAGCTTTGTCAATGGCAGTTGTCCAACCCAAAAGGATACGGAGGAACTGCCATTTGGCAAAGGATCAAAGCATTTCAGGCGACTGTTCCTGGTTCCTTTCTGCATCCCACACTTCTCAGCCAGGCATTCGCAGGTTGAGATGCTGCTCGAGCTAACTGTCCTGCAGCTAAACCACAAAAACAAAGGAATCATCTGTGGCTCCGCTAGTAGTTTTTCTTGCTTTCCTGGGGCAGATCACATCATCTGCTTCTGAACTGCTTTCATATTCTGTAGTCTGAGACCCCATCTTCTCTTCTATGCTTTTACAATGTGCCATGTCCCAAAGCCTCCTGGGATCCCCCTTCACAAGCAAACACGCTCTTGCACAGATATTTATAAATTGATTTTTGAAGGGACTTGCTCCGCTGCCCTATACTGAAGGGGAACTGTGTCTGGCCCTCTGGAAACCAGGCCCAGCTGGCTGAGCAGAGGAACAAATTCACTGCAGGCACTCTCCAAATCAGCCAAAGGAATGGAAATGCAAACAGCACCAGGATCTGCGGCACAGCTGAATAGATAGGAATGTAGGCAGGTGGTGTGCACGCAGGAATGAATTTAGCCACATGTGTGCCAAGATCTGGATCCAGAAGGAACGATCTCCCCCACAACACATCAGAAATACAGCAGAAATAGAAGAAACAGCAAGAAGTCTGTAAAGGAAATGTCATCACAGCCTTAACTTAATCTGTCTCTGGTACTTAGAGAATAGCTCTCCGTTATTGGAATCCAAATAAGGTCAAATGCTTCAGCGTACCACTTACATGGAGACCTGTGCTATGAGCTCTGCAGATAGGGTGAGGTAACTTCCACCAAGGAATTGGTTCCATGTAGAAGATTTACAGGAATGAAGCTTCCTTTCTTCAGCTTAAGCAGCGTCACAGGGGATGAAACATTTACCCACTGATATATCTTGTTTCCAGTTGTCCTAGGCTGGTGTTTTATAGCTCCCCACAATGCTGCAGTGTCTCTACCTTGCTCTGTGCACACGTGTATCGACACCAGTGACAAAAGTGAAATGGGCCAATGACCAAGGGCCACTCAGCTGCTCCCTTGCTGCCTCTCTCAGGGAGCCCCATGGGAAGCAACAGGGCTGAGACGAAAGGGTTATGATTGTGAGAAAGAGACGGGTTGGCCTTGGAAGTAAAATTCAATTTGGATGTAAATAAAAAGGCTCCAAGCATGTACATCAGATTGAGACACTCTGTTTAAAAGCATGTCCATAGATTTGACACTCAAGGGAGTCTGAGGCTCAACGGATCCTGAGGAACCACAGCTTGGAATGGAAATTGCCACTGTTGGCAGGAAGCACCAGAAGGAGCGGCTCTCTGCATTGTTCAAGAACTAGCCCAAGCTTTCCAGCAAAACACATTTAGCTTTCAACACAAGCTGTTGTCTATATTGTCCTGACTCACAGCCCTCAGTCTAAATGGAGCCCACTGCTTTATTGAGTCACTTTCATGCTCTTGCGGGCCTGTCCACCTTTCCATTTCAACTCAACCATAAAAATTGGCTTGGAAATTAAACTTGGCGGATGAGTTGTTAGCTGGAAAGCAAGTGGGAGAGTGTGCAAGGGAGGAGGTGAAGGGAGAGAGGGGGTAGAGGAAACATGAAGACAGAGAATTTGGCCAGGTTTGATTTACAAGGAGGAGCCAGAGTTGCTTTGGGCTTCTCAGACATGCTTAAAATGCCCTGTTGGGCTCTAGCTCAAATCTGAGTTTGCAGACCCATCTTCTTCAGGAATTCATTTGCCTTGTTAAAAGGAGGAACAAAAAGACAAATAATTTGATTCCAGGAATCAAGCATGCTGCATGTTCAGCAGTACCCCAAGCAGTAGAAAGGATTAGGTGGTGTTTTGCTTTTTTCCCCAAATTGTCTCCATAGACCTTAATCCAACACTCAAAAGCAATTCATTCTCAGCTCCTGGGTGTAAATCAGAGCCAAGAAACAAGTCAACATATAGCACATCTCCCTAGGAGCAAAGAGCACTTTGCATTTGTGCATCGTATCATCTTCTATCAAGCGGCACAAACCCTTTGCAAACACCTATCAGATCCAATTTCCTGATTCCTCTAGGGAAACAGGACGGATTATATTCAGGTTTACAAATGAATCAAGCAAGACTCCAGTGTAGCTCCAGCTCTGCTGGAATTCAGCCATTACTTTTGCTGACTTTAACAGAAGCTAAATACAGACCAGGCAAGTTACAAATGATTTGGTCAAGTGGACCCTGGTTTTAGTCACCATTTGGGGAGCGGCAGCGGTGCCTACAACTCCAGTCAGTGACACAACCCGGGAGCCTAGAAACTGAGGCATCCAAACCCCAGAGTCATCTTTGCTACAGCAACCTTCCAAATCTCCTCAAAATCACATGATCTGTGGGAAAGCAACCCCAGGAACCAACTCTTCCCAATCCCCATGCTCAGGATCATAAAGTGGAAAGAAATTAATACCCAGCAAAAGCCTGTGATGCTAAGACATGAATTTTCTTCTCTATTATTGGTCTGCAAACACACAGATCCTTTAGAACATGGGAAGCCAGGGGGAAGCAGGGCTCCTATGATACTTTTTCATAGATAGATGGTGAAAGAAACAACGTATTGAACCAAATGATCCTTGAAATGAAGGTGCAAATTTATTATAGAGTATGATTTATAAATAAATATCATCACATACAGATGAGGAAACTGAGACTTCAACTTGCTAGCCCAACATCAGACAGCCAAGTGAGCTCAGTGTAAAACTAGAGATCTCCCAGGACTCTACTCTGTGTTCAACTGGGAAGAAAATCTGTGGCAGCATCAGACAAGATGCCCTGAAGCCCACACAAACTCCTCCACGTACTCATCTTAGCAGGTAGAACCTCAGCTCACCTCCCCAGTAACAAATCCAAAGCGACTTCACTGACGTGACTGCTTTTACACAGAGATTGCAGCTGCAGAATCAGGGCCCAGAAGCAACACCATCCACATCCTGAAGTCCAGGCAGAAAATAAATGATTCTCACCCCTGACTTCCCCCCCAGTAAAGCAGCAGAGTGTCAAGACCAGCAGCAGTTTAAGAAGCAGATGACTGCCAGTATGTCTTTCACCCCCTGCAAACACATTGGCCTCTCCCTCTTCTCCACTATTTATGTAACGTGAACTGCCTTCTATCCAGGAGGAGTCGTTCTCTATTAACAGAGCTTGGCAAAGAGCAGGAATTAACTGTGCCAACTTTCAAGCCTGCTGCCTTAAGGCAGATGGCAGGGAAAGTATCCCAGCCTTGTTCCCCAAAGCTCTTCTCCCAGCAAGCAGAGATAACTCAAAACAGGAAAAAAAGGGTCAGGTATCTTTGAAGCCCTAATTTCAGTTCAGGGGATCGCCTGTGTCTGGGTGCCCTGCTCTGCCATGGGCACACTTGCCTCCCTGTGGATGAGTAAAGCCTGCTGTGCTGCCAGGATCTGCAGCTGAGAGCACAGACACAGGTTTCACTGCAAGTTTTATACTCACAGAGTTCCAACAAGAAAGAGAGATGCTTTGCCCCTCCAAGTCAATGATGCTGCTGTCATCAAAAAATCAGCACTGAACTCTGCCTTTATGGGAAAGCAAACCCCTCTGGGCCAGTTGGAAAGACAGGATTCCCAGTCCCTGCAGACCCACAGCACAAAATGAGCTGCAGGTGCAGAGCATCCTCTGCCTCCCATCAGCAGGAGACAGCTGTTCTGTCCTCCCCACCACAATGAAGCAGATCCAGTGCCTTGGGGTTCAACTGATCCCCAGGAAGGTGGATCATCCTCAGCCACTGGCAGAATAGACTCCTGAACTGTTAAGTGCTGAGGGTCCAGTTCTGGTGTAACCCATGACACACAAGTGCCTTGTTCGTGCAAGAGGAGGGCATCATGCTCAGCTCTAAGCAACCAAAATTAAATCTTTCTAGCTTGCTTTCCCAAACTTCGCGTCTGCGTTTTCTCCCGGCGCTCTAGCTATTCATCTTTTCTGTTTTTCATAAAATCATGACTCAATAGTAATGCTGAGACCTCAGAAAACTTCTCTGGTGGAGCTGCAGAGGACAGTTAATGACAGTATGACAGACAAGAGGGTCGCAAATGATATTCCACTGGGTGCTAATTCAGACAGTTGCTGAAGCTCACGCCTGACGCATGCTGCCATCAATGGGACAATTTACAAACTCACAGATGAGCCCTTCTGAAACATATTCTGGACTGGGGGTCAATGGAAAGTCTGGTGCTGACTTCACATGGCGCTGGATTAAGCACTTAACTCTTGCTCTGTCTCCTCCATTTTCCTGAACTATTCATTAATGGCCAGACACTGCAATCCATACTCACACTGCGCTTAATCTGTCCTTTAAATTGACTTGCATTAGTCTGAGTCACAGGCACCACAGCACCTTACTCTTTAAACAGTCTCACTGAATGCAGCAGAGCTATTCATGAAATAAGGTACTCCTCTGCGAGAGGAAAGGAGGCAGATCCAGCCCTTGGAAAAGACATCAGTAAGGCTAAAGCTCAGAAAATTCACCCTGGTAAAGCTGCATCGAGATGAATGAACTCGAGTAAATCTGTGTGAAATCAATCATTTAAAGAGACAGCCTGTTCTGTGCTATCACAGGGGAGACGTAAGGGTGTGCTAGAAACTAATATTTCATTCTTCAAATTCATCACAACGTCTAGAAGCACTTTCCCCTGCCCCTGGCTGTGCATTACCAGAGCCAAATGGCAGCTTGCGCACATAGCCCATGAGGACAGTCTTATCTCTCTGTACAGAGGGAAGCAGGGAGGTGTGTGGGAAGGAGGAAGGCAAAGGACACGGTCTGCTCCTCTTGACTGGTACAAAAGGCACGAAAAGTAAACAGGACTGCTTGTCACCAAGGAGGTAACAAATACCCACACTTACCAGCAACTCCTTCCTCTGCCAGTCTCGCAGCTTTCAGTAACCAAGCCTCCCAGACCACACTACTGGCTCTGATTCCAAAATCCCCTGAGGCTACTTAAACAGCAGATAAACACACATCACAGGAGAGCTGATTACGAGTACCTTTCACTACTGAGCCCAAATCTATAGTCTGATACTTTTAAGAAAAAACCCAAACAGGTAAATAAACAAGCCAATTAAGTAAAGTGGAAGGAGAAATCTTGCGCGCTACATTGAGAAATAGAATGGGGGTTGATTTTTTAAAGAATGAATTAATCTGTTCAGTTCTCATTTATGTCAGTGCTTGATAAGATTAGAGGATTAAGCCAACTGTATGCTAAATGCTTTGTGCTAAAGAGAGCCTTGCCAGGATTTACTGCATGTTGGCACGCACAGAGACCGTGGCAGCATCACCCAGAGACCCTGGGACTCACAGCAGGACCTCGTCAAACTTCAGAAATAAAAATCACAGCTTATCCAGATTTTCCATATGCCGTCAGGGTATGAACTCCTATCCCTCTCCAGTCTCAGTCAAGCTTACTTATTAAGTACTTGTACCCAACAGGCAAGTCTTTGTATAAGCAGCACTTATCTCAGAGCATTGGCACCACAAGAGGATTTCGGATGTGCTGTGGTTGTTTTGGATGCACAATGTTAACACCGTATCCACACCCTCCCCCAGTGCCCTGTCACAATGCACACATCCTACCACGTTCATGCTATACACTCACACCTTCATACAGACAGATTGCAGCTACCCCCATCAACTCCTGCACAACACAGCTTGGGAAGCACACTTCTCACTGACAGGTCAGAAATGACACACAAAGAAGTGGTCAAAGTTCTGTAACTCAACCACTTTTTCTATTGGCCCAACGAAGGCATTTGTGATGTTTAGTTGATCAATGCTGAAAAAAGTACGAGCTCCTGGGGGGCATGGCCAAGGACATAGTGGGTATTGAGAGAATTTTTAATATCTAGCAAATACATTTTCCCCAAACACCTGAAAACTAACAGAGTTTTCACCAGTGCGAAATCCCTCAGTTCCTTGCCCCCAAATTACACAAAACAAGTCAGATATAGTCACCTTGACTCCCTATAAATGTCTTACTCCAATTCTGCAGAGAGATAGTATGTACAACAAGGGTATTTGTCAATACAGCCAAGAACCCTAGGACATAGTCGGTGAGGTAAACCTAGATCTGGGGTCAGCGACTTCAAGTAGTGGGGTTGTTTCACGCCTAAGGATTAATTTGGCCCTGTGCTGAATCACAGTCTTCAGCACAGTGGGTGACTGGAACGATGCTGATGCTCTGGGCCATTTATCCCTTAGCTTATCCCCATGCAGGTTTAGGTGAAACAGTCACAAACTGATAACTCGCTTCCTCTTGAACCACTTTTCTGTTAGACAAGCATTCCCCCTCCAGAGTGGAGCATTTTCATCATCGGAATACAGCAGGTACTTATAGGGGCAGCAGGAGGAAAGGAGGAACAGTTCTTTTACCTTATTAAGCATTTTCATCCCATCTAATGTTGTCTTTTGTACTAGCTCAGGTTTGGTTTATTCCAGACTTAGGGACTCAAACTATAAAGCTCCAAAGGGGTAAAAAGATTGGCTTGACGAGTCTAACCTCTGAAGATGCATCCAGTGTGATAAAAGAAGTGTAGCTATTGAAACATCTCCCTTCAATACCACTATTGTGTTGCTAGGTTTCCATCTAGACACACACAGCCTAAAAGAGCAATCAAAGGAAGCTGATGCTGTGGATAATATCTTTATCAACACTTCACAAGGTTGTTGAGGAGGAAAAGGGGAAAAATATTGTCCCCGAGCAAAGTTTTACTGCTGAGAATAGAAAGCCAGTTTCAGAAGCACACCCAAATTTTCATGGGAAAATTGTTTGAAATGAAATTGAGCTTTCAGGGTTGCTGTGTAGCAGCGCGTGGCTTTGTGAGCACAAAGTCTCTGTGTTTATTCTGTCATTTGAATTGTAAAAGTACCTCTCTCCCAACACACAAGTCCTCATCCCCCTTAACTTGAGTCACGTTTTGCAGCAGCAAAGGAGGGCATGCATCAGCCTTGTTCTAAAGGAACTTACTGCTTGCATATTACATTAAAGCCCTAACAGACTCAGCACAGCTGTCAAAACACTATCCTAATAATTGCATAAGCCAAGGCTGCTCCCCAACACGCTGCAGTGCCTGTGCACAAAACAAAAGTGCAAGCAAGAGAAGATGCAGAGGCAGACGCAGGGTCCTCCCCGTGCCGAGAGAGCTGCCACTTTCATCTTCCTCCCTCTGTCCTGCAGGTTTCCAGTTATTTTCATACCCCAGCAGCTCCCTCCTTTCTCAAGAGCTTTCACACACCCGAACGGTGGCAACCAGCCCCACTCGTTTGGTTTGGGCATCACATCGCCGAGTGGGAAAGAAGATGAAAGAGTTCATTTTCTCCAGGGCACGGGCTGTTTTGCTGGCACAGCTTTGGAGACCACCTGGAAGAGCAAGAGCCCTGGCTGGGCTGCCACTGGGACGGTTGCTAAGCAATGCGGTGCCCTCACGAAGTGACCAGGGCTTTTTAGGCAGGAAAAGTCAATTTATACAGAAGCCAGTATAAAAGAGGAAGGTTGCCTTACGTGTGCCCGCTGACACGATTCTCTTTGCATCTTCTAGATAAATATCTGACAGCAGCTGCTGTCGGAGATGAGGATCCCGCCTGGCTGGACCTGCTAACATCCCTAGGGATGGAGAATGCCTCTGCTGGCTCTCCTCTTCCTCAGGGAGGGCAGCCAACCCTCTGGGAAGCCGGGGACACAAAGCTGCTCAGTTCTGGCACCCAACTTTTCCCTCAGGAGAACAGCCCTGCTGCAGGCACAGCTCAATCAGCTCATTGTAGAGGCAGCCTCCCCGGGAAACGCTCTCCTCTGTGCATATTCATGAACTTTCCAGAGCTTCCAGGGAGAGTTGGCTAAACACACAACTGAGGGATTGATCTGTTGGATTCGCAGCAAGAAAAAATATAAGGAGGGAGAGAGGGAGTGGAGGTGGGCTTGGGGGAAAAAAAAAAAAAAAAGCAAACTGCCGAGCAGGGAATAGCTACGAACCGAGCTCCTGGGTCCCGGGAACACATCTTATCCCAGGGCCACCTTGGCAGGGGAGCGAGGGGACAGTGTAGCTGGGATGGCTGTGCCCCACAGCCCCGCGTCCTATCGCATCCTGTCGCCTTGATCCTATCCTGTCCCACTGCATCCTTTGTGTTCTCATGGCATCCTTTGTGTCCCATTGCATCCCTTCCTGTCCCACTGCATCCTATTCTCTCCCACTGCATCCTATTCTCTCCCACTGCATCCATTCATGTCCCATTGCATCTTTTTTGTGTCCCACTGCATCCTTTCATGTCCTATTGCATCCTATCGTGTCCCATTGTGCCCCATTGCATCCTATCGCATCCCAGTGCATCCTATCGCATCCCATCCCGTCCCACCGCATCCCATCCCGTCCNTGTGCATCCTATCGCATCCCCCGCCGTCCCACCGCATCCCATCCCGTCCCAGCGCATCCCCCGTGTCCCACCGCATCCCCCTCCCCCCCGTGCCGATCCGCTGACCTGGGGGCTGGCAGCGCCGCCGGGGCAGAGCCGTGTCCGGCGGTCGGGGCCGCTCGCTCCGCACAGCCGCGTCCTCCCCTCGCTCCGCAGCGGCGCCGAGAGCCGCTCCCGCTCCCCCTCGAGCCGCCAGCGCCGCCGCCTTTTAACGCGGCTCCGGCGAGCGCCGCGGCCGGATGGTAGCCCGGCCCGCCGGCCCCCGGGGGCGGAGGGGGCGGCCGCCAGCCCCGAGCTGCCAGCGACACAGGGACTGCCCGAGCCAAGGACCCTCCCCCGGAATGATGCACCTGTGCCCCCGCTGGGCTCTGCCCTGAAATGATACAGCCCTGCCTGTGCTGCAGCCCCTTCCCCACACTGTAACCCCTGCCCTCTGCTATAACCCCTGCCCTCTGCTATAACCCCTGCCCCACACTGTAACCCTTGCCCTGTTCTATAACCCCTGCCCCACACTATAACCCCTGCCTTGTGCTAAAATCCCTGCCCCACGCTACAGCCGCTGCCCCACACTGTAACCCCTGCCCTCTGCTATAACCCCAGCCCCACACTGTAACCCCTGCCCTCTGCTATAACCCCTGCCCTCTGCTATAACCCCTGCCCCACACTGTAACCCTTGCCCTGTTCTATAACCCCTGCCCCACACTATAACCCCTGCCTTGTGCTAAAATCCCNGCCCTCGTCTATAACCCCTGCCCCACAGTATAACCCCTGCCCTGTTCTATAACCCCCACCCCACACTATAACCCCTGCCCTGTGCTATAACCCCTGCCCAACACTATAACCCTTACCCTGGCTATAACCCCTGCCCCATGCCATAACCCCTGCCCCACACTATAACCCCTGCACTATTCTATAAACCCTGTCCCATGCTATAAACCCTGTCCCATGTGCGGCTCCCACCATGGCAAGTGACAGGAGAGGCCAGGAGCTCAAGGGGCGCTCGGAGCCCTCCTGGGATGTGGGGCCACCTGGATTACCCTGACCAACCCCAAGGGAGCCTTCTGTCTGGAGGCAATGCCCAGTTCAACGGGATCTGGAGCTGGGCTGGGGACCCAGCACCTCCACTGACCCAGTGCCAGGCACATCTTGGGACACAGACTACCAGGAACTTTTGCAGCACAGGGCAGTGCTGGAGGTCCATCCCGTGCAGAGAGCCAGGGCTCTGGGAAGGACTCATCTGGCTTCTTTGCTGTGCGCTCACCACTAGATAAATGCTCCATGTAGGACACATCCATCCGTGTTCAGTGGCAGGGGAGTGTGGCAACAATCCCTGAACTAAGTAGGAGTCATGAAATGAGAGGTGGCAAGGCAATATATTAACTAAGCTGGTAGAGAAAATAATTTTTTCTATCCATGCTTGCCCTTTACGCAGCTGTTCATCCAATGACCACAGACCCTTACTCTGGCATCAGGAATAAAAAGGGTTTGTGATAAAAACACCCCTGAGTACAGGGGCTCTGCTCTGTGGTAAGAGGTCCCTGATGACTGTGTTGGATACAGTGGTCTTGCAGTTATTTATTTCTGTGACTCACTCCGGTTCTGGAGGCAGGGAGGGAACAACATTCCTCCCATCATGTACTGGGGTGACCGGTTACCCTGGAGGGATTGAAAAGATGGGCAGACAAGGTGCTCAGGGATATGGTTTAGTCATGGGCAGGTACGGTTGGACTCGATGATCTCAAAGTTCTTTTCCAACTAAATGATTCTATGATTCCACACTGTGGATTCCTGCAAGAGCAGGATTATGTCAGTAAGTTGCTGAACAACCTGATGGGAATGGCTTTTAATCAGATCGCATTACAGGGGCAACCTAAGCATGTTTTCCCAAATAGTCTTGTTTGAGAGTTGATGGTGCCTAGGAAAAGTATTCCCAACCCCACTTTTTAGATAAATTTGTCAAGTCAGTATCAAACAGGGCAGCACAGTACATGGTCCAGCACCTCTATGCCAGAGACATTGTGCTCTTTCTGATATGTGACCCAAAGTGAACAGGTAGCCAGGCAGACAAAGCCAGACCATCATCTTCCTCGTGGGGCACCGAGGAATGCAAATTTAACGAGGCTTCTGAAGTAAAAGTGCATTCTGCCAGCTTTGCTCATTTTTGCCAGTGCTGGAGGTTTCAACAGGGAGGGTGGTGGTGAAGGGTTAGCAATTTTGCTGAAAACTGCAAGTGTACAGCAAAGGGAAAAATCCCTTTTCCTAACTTTGCTGGTGATGCAAGCGGAGCCTACCCTGATGTGAAGGACAGCGCTCAATCAGTCACATAGCAGAGCCCAGCAAACTGCAGGGAGTTATCAATCAGCGCCGCGTACGAGCACTCAGACAGTAAGATGATTCTCCTCAGCAGCGCTTCCAACAGCGCTCCAGGCACAGCCAGGCACACACGTGCATGAGAACGCCGGACCCCTGCTCCCCTCTTTGTACAGGCATGCAGTGCTCCCAGTCCTGCAATGCCCACAGGGGCAAACAGACACACAGTGGTGCTGACACACCTGCTCTCACATGAATCCTTCCCATCTCCTCTCTGCATGCACAAGTACATCAACTTGACAGCTTTAGTTTCTAGAATTTGTATGTGTTTTTCTGACAGCATAAACACATGTGACACCTTCCTTCACCACACACACAGCACAGAGCTACGCCAGCCCTTAGCTGAACTAGAAGTTTCTCTTGCTGTGTTAGCACCTAGAATACATACAGGAAGAATATGCCTTTCTCTGTCAATACACAGACATTCAGATGCCGCAGTCATCTGTTAAATACCACTCTGTCAACACAGCCCTAGAAAAGCCACTTGGAATACCTACCTGGATGGGAAGGCATGAGGGAGGGTTAACAGTTCTGCTTTGTGGCAACTTCTGTGACTTCAGTCTCTCTCATTCCGCGTTGCAAGGAAATAAAACATTTCAGATGTCTGAGGCTGGCAGGGGCAGGGTGGTGCACAGCAAAAGCTTTATACCTGGCTTAACATTTCCTTCCATGCCCCTCTGTGCTTAGAGAGCATCAGCCTCTGACTTGCTGTTATTTCCCTCCCTCAGGACTCACAGAAGAGTTCAACAAAACAGCATGTGTGGCCAAAATGAATAAATAATTCATTACTAGTTTAAATCAGCAGCACTTCGAACTATCCACATGAGCAGCAATAGCCACGCACATAAACACAAACTATATCAAGCTGAACCTACATTACCTGCATGTAACCAGACACAAAGCTTTCAGTGCTTTATTGCAGACTCCACTAACAAAGCAAATAAATGCGTCTACAAAGAATTAGTGTTATTTGTGGTTTCTATTAACCCCCCACGTGCACAGGCAAACAGCTAGCGCGCAGACTGATGTGCCGCACGCTGCTGTTGTCCTCATTAACCACACAGGTATACAAACGCACGCGTGACACCAAGAGACATTAGCACTGTACTGCAGTCTTCGTTAGTGAGCTGCGCATTCAGAACCGCCTGGCCACATGCACAGAGGCACAAGGGCACAAGCAGGCAGGAAAAGGATTGCTACTGCACCTAGAGCCATTCCAGGCCAAAGGATGGCTTGTGGAACAGCTGGGAAGCTGAAGGAAAACATCTTCCCCTTTATTCGTGCTCTCTGACCTTCTCACAGCCTCAGCACGACTGCCTTCCACACCAAAACCAGGCACCATCGGCCATTTCGCTTGCTTGTATTTATGGCCCCTCGTTGAAATTCTGACTGCTCATCTATGCAGAATAAAACTACCCAAGCAATCTTTCCTGTTCAGGTGCTCATTACTAAAGCGTTAAATAATGCCAGGCAGGCTCTCTCCGGCCTTGTAAATTTGTTCTGGGGGACTTTCAGCTTCCACAAGGTCTATTACTGCCTGATTGCCTGAAAGGCTTTCATGTTTGTACCAGACAGCGAGCCATACAGCCGAGAGGCCTGGGTAACAACTGAGCACTGAACTTCTATTAAACACTATTGGTGGCTTGGGAGCAGGGCTGGGAAGGTGAAATGCAGACGTGTGAGGTCTGCCAGCACCTCGCTGGGATTCCACTAGCGTGTGCAAAAATGAATGTGTGCTTGGCTGTTAGAGAGAAATGCACACGTCGAAGGGTGATGCTGTGCAGGAGAGAGTGCAAGACTGTGGGTGCATGCAAACGGAGCAGGTTTGTGTCTGCACCTGAGCTCAGCTACAGAAATGTCACTGCGGAGAAAGCACTTAGGAGTCAGCGGGGTTTATGGGGACCCAGCTGAGAAGATAATCCAGGTCTGAAGTTCAGACCTTCCCTATCTGAGCAGCTTTCTGCAAGTGTTTGCTGTTAGCCAGGGTTCAAAGCAAGGCTGTTGGAATACACCAGTAAACTTAAAGTGGAGAGAAAACAACGGAGAAACCCAGGAAGAAAGGGCCCTCAGAGCCAGAGAGGTTCTGTTTCATCGGCTGCCAGTTGAGTGTCCCAGGAGAGTCTGCAGGTACATCCAACACCCCTCAGCTCCCAAGGGCAATCCCTACAGGATACAGAGCTGCGGATAAAGCATATTTTCAGAAGAAATAACGGGGTCCGCGGACAAAATGCTCTGTTTAGAAACATCCCTCAGCCTTCTTGAAGTTGTGCTCTTTGTTTCCTGATGTCTTCCTGTCAGAGACTTCAGACCTTTCCCCCTCCTTGTCTTTCCTAACCCAAACATCCTGCTTGATGGAACATCAAGGAAAGGGATATTTCCTGTCCCTCCACAAAACTAACAAAGGCACATCACAAGCTCTCTCTATGCACTGTGTGTTTATAAACCTCAGCTTCGACCTGATCAAGCAAAACAGCTTCCAGCTACCGCTGACTTAGGCCTGAATTCCAACTGCCAGCCTATTATTTCTTACTCAGGCAACACTAGTGCTCCAAAAATCACATTAAACATTTCCCAGATGCAGAAACAATCCCTTCCCCAAAGAGCACAGAGGTGAAGGCACGCAGCCAGCCAGCCCCTTATTTTATTGGATAACATTTCTCATCTATTTCACGAGAGCCAGATGGCACCATCTGAACAGCAGTGAAGGCTTCTTGCCACAGCAGCGAAAGGGAAGCGTGACCCAGCCCCGCACACAGCAGCTCGGTGCTGGAGCAGGCTCAGCGTGCAGCCACAAGCTCCTGCAGTCTCGGGCAGCTGCCTTGGTGCGGGGCAGTGCATGACAGTGAGGCTTTCCTGCAGTCATAGAATCATAGAATAACCACGTTGGAAGAGATCCACCGGATCGAGTCCAACCATTCCCATCAAACACTAAACCATGTCCCTCAGCACCNCACATGGAAGCCTCAATCGTCGCTGCTGACAGGTACAACCCTGCACTTCTGAGGATAGGAAGAACTTCCCCAGCCCTGAAGCTGACTGGGAAAGAGTGGCCCATCTGCAGATTGCATGAGAAAAAGGAGCAGATGTAGAGAGAGACGGCGTATTCTAAACCCCTGCTGTGCATGGGGCCTTTTCCTTGCAATTAAGTGAAGCTAATGGTTTTATGGAAGTTATTTGTTCAAAAGGCCTTCGCTGCAGTGTTTAATGGAGTTTTACAGCGTTCCCCAAAGGCTTCTAGACTGCATTAGTATCCCACAGCTCACATCCCAACCAAACAAGCCGCCCCACCCCGACGCTCTACCCGGTCCGTATGGAGTGTAGGAGTATCAGGGCTGTCGTGCCTCCTGTGCTCGCATCCCACTGGAGTCGTGAAGCCCCAGGATGCCATGAATATTCATGATATCAACATTAGCAATAAGTATTGTGCAGTTTGGACAAAAATATATTTTAGGCTAAAGAACTGGGAGAGAACAACTGAGAGAGAATCTTTACTCCTGAGCTCTGGGAACTACTGAATAGCATTTTCCTGAGCTGTAACTGGTGATTTTAAAATGCAAATCAGGCTTGGGTTTTTGAGAGACATTGTAAAAAAAAAAAAAAAAGTAAGACCCATGCAGCAAAGCTTTATTGTATTGTAATGAATGCGGGATTTGCAGAGCTGCTTCGTGCCGGTGAATGCACAGTGGATGCAGGCCAGGGACTCCAGAAACCCTGAGGCTTGTCCCCAGCTCGCTCTGCCACTGTTTCACTCTGCGACCTTGAAAATGACATCCCTTACTCTATTTCAGTGTTCTCACCAGAGGACATAGCGGAGGAGAGAGAGATGCAGCCGTTTCTGTGCCTCCTGGTAAGGTTATACACTACAGGCCCCTCTGAGAGGGAAGTCAGCAGAACAAACGGAGCAGTCGTGTCCCTGCAGGGACAGATAAACTAGGATAGTGCTGCCCTGTTCTTACTGGTCTTCCTCTGGCAGTGATGGTTTTAAGCTGAAAGAGGGGAGATTTAGATTAGATTTTAGGAAGAAATGTTGTCCTGTGAGGGTCATGAGGCCCAGGGTGGCTGCCCCATCCCTGGAGGGGTTCAAGGCCAGGTTGGATGGGGCTTGGAGTCTCTGATCCAGTGGGAGGTGTCCCTGCCCATGGCGGGGTTTGGAACTGGATGGGTTTTGAGGTCCCTTCCAACCCAAACCATTCTGTGATTCTATGACCCACTCTGGGGTCTTGAATAGGTTGCTCTGGGTCATCTCTACTTGGCTTTCCATGAGCCTTCTGCTCCCTTCAGTACAAGCTGGTGGTGGGAAGGGTTTGGGGGACCATTTATTTGTCCGCTGTTGCCTTTTCTCATGAGCTGCCCTCACCACATTCAGATCTCTGTGTCTGAAGAGTAGATGGGTAATTTCTAAACGTGCCCCTTCCAAGTTACACTCTCCACCCACACCCTGCACATCCCTCCTCCCGCCGCATCCAGCAACGCTCCCCCACCTACAGCGCTGAAGGGAGGCTACTGAATCTGGCATTTAGAAACTAAGTTCACTCCACAAGGTCACATCAAAGAGCCTAAAAATCACAGTCAGCTGGCACTAGCCTTCACTTATTACTCACCAGTAATGACTGGTAAGCGGAGGCAGAGAGTGCCGTATTCCATTACCAGTGCCCTGAGCCCCCCCCGACACCACGGAGGGAGAGCTGTTAACTGAGCTCTTCGACTGCATTTTCACTGACGGAAATGCCCTAGCAGCTGCCTGACCTTCATGTAGCAGAAGTCTCCTGGTCCTCTCAGCTGCTCTGTGTCACAGCCAGAAACCTCTCGGAACATTCGGTGTCCTGATGCATTTCAGAAATTGTCTGTTTGATGAAGGCAAGATCCAAAAGGGGGAATACACCCCGAGGAGAAGCCGTCACACTGGGGAGAAGTCAGGACATTCCAGTAATAAAACCCCGAGATGTTCAAATCCAGATGCTGAAAGGGAGGTTTTCAAATCCATCTTTAAACCTCTAAGCATCAGACCTGGAGTTCCCACTGCCTGTAACAGGATTTGTCAGTGCTCAAAGCTTTTCAAAACTGGGCATTTTTTTCCCAAATAAATAAATAGGAATAAAGAGCTTCTAAAAAAATGTACCAGTAGAAAAATTCAGCTCCACTGGAAACACAAATCTTTAAGAAGCACTGTCTGGAACTTAAATATATTAGTTTAAGCGTAATATTTGGGATTTCAGATATTCCCTTCTGAAGTAATAAAAATAAAATATGCTTGAGCAAAGCATCCTTCCTTATGCCTTTCCCACCAGCTACGCAGTGGGGACAATCAGGATGTTTTGCATATTGGTATAAAAGTGCTTCTGAGAATCAGGCAGGAGAAATGCCTGCTCCAGGAGTCAGAACAGAATAAGAATCACAAAAAAAAAGGAGGAGGACAAGAAATCCAACTAAAGCATCTCCATGCTGAAACTAGGGTGCATACCTACTACCACTTTGGAAACCAGAGAATATTACTAATCTCCTCAGGTACTAGAGAACCAGGATTGCTTGCAGAAGTGATTATGGGTCAGAAAATTATCAGAAAGCAAAGAATTCCCATAAAACAGAAAAGGTTCTCAGAAAGAAAAAAATATATAGCAAGATTCTAGCTCAAAAAACCCCCAGAAAACAAAAAATTTCTAGGAAGGTTCTAGGTCAGAAATTCCTAGCAAGCAAAAGGATTCCTCAAAATCAAACCTTCCTCTCTCACTGTAAATCGCTGCAAGCCATATGTGGGAAAAGTGCCAGCGTGCACGTAAGAAACCCAGGGCACATTCTGGCTTAATGATTAATGCAAGAGAAGATGTCATTCAAATTCCACACTTTTAGATCAGGTATTTTTCCTGTTAATGTAACCACTCTGGAAAAAAAATTAAGTGTAGAGGGAAAACATGGACTAAATTCATAGCTGCTATAAATCAATCCTGCTCCATTTCGACCTCGGAGAGGCTGGCCAGTTCCTAGCAGTGGAGTCTATGACTCATTACCTGTCCATTCAAACAGCAGGAGTAGTGAGTTCTATATAGTATCTGCTTGGCAAATAAATCTTTTGTCCCCCCTCTAAAATAGCACACATCATAGAGTTATCTCAGCAACAGCTATTTATATATTGGGAAATTAAGCAGCTAAATGTTCCTTTCATCTCTGGGTCCCTCCATCTAGCAAAGGAAAGCATTTTGCCTTAGATTATGAAACAGAATAAAAGCTTGTGCTGTTTTCATACCTCAAGCAAACTGGGAGTGCAGTTGAAACCCTCCAACTATTCTTAGTGAAGCTTTGTGTCTTGCTTTGTGCAGGCATTTCCAGCTGAGCATCAGCCTGCTTGAGCTGCTGCTGTGGGAGAAAGGCTGTTCCAGCCCATGGTGAGGAACTCAGTGACTGGTCTGGTTCCTTCTCAGAGACCAAGAATCATAGAATCATGGAATGGTTTGGGTTGGAAAAGACCTCAAAGCCCATCCAGTTCCAATGCCCTGTGTGGAGGGCTGTGAAATGAAGCCATGGCAGTGTGGAATTAGATCCAGCTGTGGTCCTACTCAGGTGTAGCTGAGAATGTGAACCATCGCTGCAGAAAAGCTCCTTCTCTCAAGCGGAGTCAATTGTCCTCTGGGAGGTGGGCTGGAGAACAGCTTTCACAGTCCCTTTAGGTGGGATGTTCTTATTTACCAACAGAGTGTCTTAGTATAAAGTTAAATTGAGAAGTAGAGACAGGCAAGCACACAGACAAAACAGAGGCATAGGAAAAAGCTAAACTGTACGCAAACCCAGACTGACAGATTGATAAAATATTCTTAGGCAAGAAACAGACAGCATGAAAGACAGGAAGAAGGAGAGAGATTTAGAACTGAACTTAATACTTCCGTGATTTATTTGCATTAAGCTCAGGCAGTATGTGTGGCTTGGGTTGTACGTGTTTATTTTGCTTCCCACACCGCCTCAGGTGCTGGCAGAGAATTGTTTTGTTCGAGTTGCAGTCCATGGGATGTTCTGGAAATTCATTTTCCCTGAGGAAAAATAAGGAGAGTTTCTTAAACTTCTGAAAAAGTTTCGCTAGTTCTGAAACTCCAAGGAGAGAGAGTTACATGTGAAGGAATCTGGATCTCCTCCCTAGAGCAAAACCCCAGCTTTGACTCCTCAAAGCCAGAAGACCAGAAGCTATCAGCAGCCTTCCTATTGCGCTTCGCATGAGGACATTCTACAAATTATGGAAATTTTGTCCATCCAGCCGTCCTACAACAGATGGCAAAGCAGTGAGAATGGCCAGAGCTGGTGGGTGGCGTGGATGTGTTTACTTTAATAAGGCCCTGAGATTAAAGTTCCACCAGTGCCCATCAGCAGTCTGTTACATTCATTCATTTATAATTATTTCCCATTTTTCCCTGCAGTTATGTTTTAGAATCACAGTTATTTGGATTCCTATAACTGTTTGATGTAGCTCACGGTTCCAAATCAGGGCATCCAGGATCCCCACTGCAATCCAAGCCCAGGCATCCATCTGTGGGACAATGAGCCCCTTTCAGAACACAGAGACGGGTCTGGGGTCTTCCCGAACCTTTTCTGCTATAGTCAGGCTGTCCAAAGGAGCAGAAAGGAAAGTAAAAAAGCAGGGGAATATGTGGGTACAGGAAGGAGAACAGAGAAAAAGAGTGGAGGAGAGGTGAGTGGATTAAAAATGTTACAACAGAAGAAGAAAACTAAAGCACAGGGCTGGCACCTATCATTGTTGCTAAAGAATTTGTGCTAGAGGGAGAGAAAAGTTGCAGAGGATGATTTTTTTTTTATATCTAGCATGAAACTCCAGGAAAATCTTTAATAGAAAGAAATGTCACTGAAGTTGTGCAGTTAAAACCCCAGCAAGCCCAAATACCTGAGTGCTGGAGAAAGGAGAGGGGAGAGGTGGTTAATGGAGGAACTTGTTGGAACACCATAAAAAATCAGTTGCTTCCAGGTGTAATGTGCTCCATGCTGCCTGCAAAACCTCAGCTTGGAGCACCATCCATTTCCTGGGCGCTCAAGCACCAGGGAGCTGCACTCTCTCAGGTGCTGTTTGCTTTTGATGAATGCTCCTGTGACAAGTGCATTAAACCCAGCAAAAGTGAGCTTTATTAGACTCTGAAAACCAGGTCCATCATTTTGCAGATTACTTATAGAACAGTTTGGCTTGGGAGCGATACCGGCTTTCTCCAGGACACGCAGGGAGGGATTGCTTATGCCAGCCTGAGTCCTCCTACATATCCAGCCTGCATCGATGCCTGGCCCTGCAACAGAGAGCAAACTGGGGAGCTGCCACAATCCCGTCTTGCAATTATTAGTGTTTCCTTTCTAGGAGACTCGGTTTCAGTGGCAGGTTATCATGAAATCCTCATGTGGGCTTTAGGAAATCACATACCAGCACTGGTCACCCAGTGTGCGGGAGATCCCACTGGGTAGGACACAATAGAGCGTAATTATGTTTTTGACTTATAGGATTCACAGAATTATAGAATAGTTTGAGTTGGAAGGGACCTTAAAGATTATCCGGTTCCAAATCCCTTGCAATAGGCAGGGACACCTCCCACTAGACCAGGCTGTTCAAGGCCCATCTATCATCACAAGAAAGGTCTATGTGTAAGCTGGGTCACAAGACAAGGATGTGGTTTGATCTGCTATGTGCTTTACTAAACCCATAGACTCATTCATCATCCAGCTCCTTTTTCTAGGGAGCAGCAAGATGGTGAGAGCCTTCTCTCCCTGGGACTGCAGAACTGAGCCAAAGGCTGACGGACAGACTGAGAGTCACTGTCTCCTGCTGTGGCTCTGATTTATGACAACTCTTTCTTGGTGTTTGAGCCAAGGATTGTGCCAGCCCAGTTGTGACCTTCTCTGCTCCTGAGCTTGGATCCCCAAACACTCCCTATTTCCAAGCTGCTTTTGCAGAGAATCTCACTCTCTGCTCCTGTAATGAGTTGCACAGCACGATATGGAATTAGCAGAATCTAAGTTATTAATTGTCTACAACAATTAGTCAGGACGCCTGGGCCTTCAGGCACCTTGGTTACGTGTGGGAGCCAATTACAGCTTCATACATATTCATGCCACTTCATCCACAAAACGGTGAGAGCCGCTTCCCCATCTCTTTTACTCCAACTCACATCGAGCCCACCTGGAGCCAGGAAGGAAAGGTAGTTCCCTTTCCTTTCACGTCTCACTGAAATCAAATATTTGCTGTGGCCATAATTGATGTAACGGAAATACAGAACTAGCACATTTGACAGGCAAGAACAGAAATGGCTTGGCCAGACCTCGCTCCTGCCTTACAAGAGGATGGAGACATCTCGCTGGACCCCTGTCCCTGCAGTCACCTCCTCTGTCAGCACACCACAACAGATCTTCCAGCTGAGCTTGGTGAGAGAGATTCTCACAGGCAGCAATCACCTCAGCCCTATCTGAGGCCACAATTTCCAAAACACCATGGTGTAGATCATAGAATCGTGGAGTGGTTTGGGTTGGAAGGGACCTTAAAGCTCATCCAGTTCCAAGCCTCCCTGCTGTGGGCAGAGACACTTCCCACTGGATCAGGGGCTTCAAGCCCCATCCAACCTGGCCTTGAATCCCTCCAGGGATGGGGCAGCCACAGCTTCCCTGGGCAACCTCTTCAACCTGGGCATCCAGATCAGTGTGGTCAGTGTATTGCCAGAGAATCTGATGGATTTAGACCATTTCACACCCACTGAAGACCTTGACAGCAAGTGCTGAGTGAGACACTGGGCTGCACCAGGTAAGTCATTTAATGCCTGCATGTCTCTGATTCCCATGGCTGTGCTAACGCTTCACTGCTTCCCAAGGATTGTCTGAGCATACATCTATAAATATCCATGGGCTGTGCTCCCTGGAAAATAGCAACCCTGTGAACACTTCGCTGAAACTGTGCTTGACCCCAAGGGGAGTTGTTGCTGGTCCTGGAGTGAGACCATGGGGCTGCAAATGAACTCTTCATCACAGCTTGGAGCATAACTGAGCAGCACGTGTGTCCTGAGAACCCCTGGATCCACCAGGGTGCCCATTTCCTCTCTCTCACAGCAGCTATCCAGGAGCTAAAATGTTAAATCCATAACCCGCTTTCTAGATTTATTGTCCTGAAGGCCGTTGTGACTTTTGTGAGCTTTGGAGTGCAAAATAATGTTAGAAATGGCCATTATTTATCTGACACACTAGAGTGACTCCTCCTCATCTGTGTCCCTGTCTGCTGTGGAAATAAATCCCTGCCCTGTGTTTAGGAAACAAAGCTCTTTGTGTCACACAGGGGCCAGTTGAAGCTTCGGAAAGAAGCTGATTTTAATATTGCTAATGTTTGCTTTTTGGTTTTGCACATCCAAACAACTTTGCAAAGTGCTCTGATTGATTTTGTCTTTCCAGTCATTTTTAATCCTCCCCTCTGCTGGCTGGTAAGAAGCTGATCACAATTTTCAGAAGGGACTTGTGATTCGGGCTGCTTCACTTCCCTTACGGACACCACCTCAGTAAAAATCAATAACGAATTAAATCGCAGGAGGCGGCGTGACAGAGTGGCTGTGGGCTGCAAGAGGGAAAGGGGTTGTATTTTTTTAAATTAGAGAGAAAATGAAAAAAGTTACCTTTGTGGCTGCATCAGAAGCAGCCGTGCTCGGTGTTGGTAGACACAGAATGCACTTTAGCATCCTACATCATATTAACTTGTGACTAGGACACAGCCCTGGCCACTGCTGGGAGGTAGAACACCAGTGTAGTACATTGTCCAGCCTGGTTCTCCCCCATTACTCCTGCTTTATGCCATCTAACACCATTAACTTGAAGAAAGTTCCTTCTGACTTAACACCAATAAAAGCTCACAAACAGATCCCTCACTCTGAGAAAGGAAACAAAAGGAGGCAGCAATGCAGCTCGAGCCTCCTATAAACACATTCCAGTTCCTCTGAGTCTGTGAGGATTAAACCTTTCTGCTTTAAATTCACAAACTCCTGAGCTCCCCCAGGGCTGTGGGACAGACACCATGTACAGATTTTAGGTCTCCCTCATGTGCTTCTCTGTCTGATTTGTTTCCCTCCCTGTTCCCCTGAACGACAACAGCAGCAGGATTTGAATTGTCCACAGTAAGTCCTGGACTCTACTGATCTCAGTGTCTCGAGTTATTGGCTGGTTTTTTTTATAAAGCTTGCCAGCAAGTTGCGATCTGTCTGTTAAATCAAACATTTTATCTCTCAACAACTTAATTTAACCTCTCAGCTATCTACTGCTTGCTTTCTTCCCTTTTGTCTCCTTCCTAGTTCATAATTTCTCCCTTTTTATCACAGAGATTCTGCCTGTTAGGGGAACTTTGCAGAAGGGAAAATAAACAGATTGGTATTTGATGTTATCCTTTCTTTTTAGAAATTTGTTTCTCTTTCTCCTTCCGTTGCATCAATATTAACATGTTGATTCACAACACAATAAATTATATAAATATACTCTTTTTCTTCTTTTTGAGTCATAAACCTCAAAGTTATGGTTCCCACAGCAACTGTAACTCAACCTCAAATGTGCACATACATTAAAATCGGGGAAATTATCACCCAAGGCAGCAATTGAATATGCGTGAGGGGATCACGTTACTGACAGCGGAAGGACTGCGGAAGGCTGAAATCCCAGAGATGTGAAACATTTCAGATCTGTCTGTGACAAGATGTCTCACACAAACCCAGAAAAGACCTCAACAGGCACTGGAACAGCTGCCCAAGGAAGTGGTGGAGTCACCATCCCTGGTGTTTAAAAGACGTGTAGGTGAGGTGCTCAGGAATATGGTTCAGTAGAGGACAGGTATGGTTGGACTTGATGATTTCAAATGTCTTTTCCAAACAAACAATTCTATGACTCTATGACGGGGGGTTGTCACCTTTATTGCTGACCTCCACCGGCCAAAGTGAGCATCCTGCATGTGCTTCTCTGCTGTACTGAGCTGACAGGGTGACCCAGAACCACAGGGAGTCAAAGGGTCTGAGAGAAAGGCATGTCCCTCAAAACATGGCATGCACGAACCCGGAAGGGTTGTTAGAGAATCTACTGCATTCACACACACAGTCTGTCATCCATCCTGCCTCTTCCAAGTTTATGTATCACTCTTCTTTTCAGCTGCTCTGTAGGAGAGGCACAGATCTGAAATACAGCTTCTTAGAAGGGACTGGAGCCCATGGGGATACAGACAAAAGGCTGGCAGTGTCTAGAGGGAATAAGTCTTGGCCCTTTAGCTCTTCTCTGCTCTGAGGGCCAACAGAGCCAGACATGGAAGCCAAGTGTATTACCCATGAACTGCATCCCAGGGGACTTTGGCTAAGATATTCTAATTATTTGTACAATAAGATGAGTTCCCATTTCATAAAGGCTTTAGCAAACAGAGTCCACCAGGTGCTGATGCTCCTTTGTGAGGCCTGAGAGTTGAGAACTAATTAGTCCTAAATTATACCTCTGACAAAGACACAGCAAGGAAGCAGAAAAGACGCACACATGCCAAACTGCTACAACGTCCTTTCAAATGGCAGATCAAATAGGCACCAGCACTTCAGAGGGCCAGAGATGCCTCGAGCAACCAGTTGGTATTTACCTTAAGCAGCAAGGAGAAAGGCAGGGAGGAGAGTAGAAGAGAAACATTAAAAGGGCTGGCAGGACTGGCTCTCCTCCATCCTCCCTGTGCTGTTCCCATAGGAAAGGGGTTTCCCTTACGTTTAGGCCTTTGGGATTTGCACAATTGCTCTCAGCATCATTTGCTGTCATTTTCCTTTGGATGTACTTTTAAACAAGCTTCGCAGCCAGCTCTTTTAAATAAACATGAAGGCAGCAGCTTAAGAGAATACAGCTGGAGTTTGCAGGGCACACTGTTTGATGTGGTGCATGATGCAGGAGGTTGTGTGTGATCCTACAATTAAAGGCTGCATCACAGTCTATCCAAGACTCTCTCTGATGTATCATTGTCCTTTTCCAGTGGCACAGTCTTGGATTAGAGAGACCATCACTGCTGCACCTAATCTCAGCTGGACACATTCAAAGCAACTCCTCTGCTTGGACCTGAGTAGCTCTAACCTAAAACATCCGACCTTCCTACCAGCAACTCCTCTGTCCTTTCCTTCTCTTTTCTCACACCTGTGGTTCATTAATCACGGCATAATCTGCTGTTCGTCTCAGGATGATTCCCTGCTAAGAAGGAAGTTTTAAGAGCTCAGGGTAGCATGTTAATAACATCCAGGTCTCTGTGTGCACCTCCCAAAGCTGTCTGAGGCATTCTGCAACCAGAAATAGAGTTTCCTCTGTGTTTTTAACTCAGGAGCAGCAATATTCTGCTTGGTGCAGGCAGACACATGGTACAAATACTCAGAGGCCCCACAACAGGCTGTGCATCCACTGATCAGAGCTGAAAGACAAAGCCAGAGTTACTGTGGGCTGTTGGCACCTCGTGATGCAGACGCTCATGCAGCGAGACCCCAGTAAGTACTCAAAGAGCAGAGCCACCCCTTCCTGCTCCCAGTCAGACACCCACACTGCTCAGGTGCTTTGAACACCTCGCTAGATGTGTTTCTCTGTCTGTAGATGCCTCCATTATCTCTAAACTTCTGTCCCTAACCAAAGCCAGTCAGGAATGTTATTGACTTCCTCACTGGAGGGTTGCTATTGAGATATTTAACAGTAAAATCTGTGAGTTGTAAGACTGGAAAAAGCCCAGCATCTTTGCTGGTCCTTCCCTTCAGGCTTTAACTAACCCACCTCAGCACGGCTCTGTCCTCCTTTCCCAACTAGCACCTCATCCAGGGGAAAAGCAGGTTGAATACAAGTTGCTAAATCCCCCAAACTGTCCTGTCGTGTCCTAGCCATTCCCCTGATGTAAAGCAAAGTCTTCAAGGCTGAATGCCATTGTGGCACGAATCGTGTTTATCATAACAAGAAACAAAGAAGGAAAAGAACAAAGGAAAAGGGAAAGAGGAGAGAAAACAAGAAAGGAAAAGACAAACAGAAGAGTGAAAGGGAGGGCTATAGATAGATCCATTAATTTGCCTCTGTTTGCTCTGGGATTTAAACAACAAGCTGCTATGTCTCTGGTTTATCTTGGTTCCTCAGCTGTGAAACGTGCTGTGCTCCAGCGTCTTCTGAGCTTTAGAGATTTGCCGGGGAGCTAGGAATGAAGCAAGGGGCTCAGCAAACAGAGATAGCAGAGGCTGCTTCATACATCACACTCAGAGGAAATTCATTCCTTTCAGCGCTGCCCATGGGTGAAATTACATTATATTCTGTTTGGATAATTAGATGTCATATACCACCCAACTTATTATTGGATGGCATTTCCTTTCCTAAAGAGGCTGTTAGCAGCATCCCAGGACAGACAACACAAGGCACAGGTCCCACAAAGTGTGGAGAAAAAAAAGTGAGGACACAGAAGCTTTGCCTGAGAGCAGTCCCGGTTACAAACTGGACCTCTCTGGGCCAGGTAAGTAACAGAGAGGAAGGGGAATAGGACAAGGCACAGCATATAGAGCAAGAAAGAGATGAAGAAAATGAAAGGGAGGGGAGCAAATCTAAAAGAGGGGAGAAAAGAGAAGGTAGAAGAAGGAGTTTGGTTTCAAAATGTGCTTTCTGGTTTTACAAATGTGTCTTTTAGTGCATAAATATCTCCAAGTGTCTCTCTACAGACCCAGCAGGACTGGTGTATGGGTCTCATGTGGTGGATACCTGCACTGGTCTTCCAGCTACAGTCTCCTTATCTAGAGGGAAGACTGACTGACTTGGAGGTTTCTCCCAACACAAACACAAAGCATTTCCTTCTTAAATTAAGTAATGGGATGCAGAGGTCTTTTAGATGGAAATTCGCCGTGTGGACAAGTCATAGTTGCCTGTTAATCTTGCAGAAACGCAGCAGTTCGCTTGGACTTCTGTCCCCCAGGACTGCAGAGGAATTTGGAGCCTTCCAGCCATGCCTTGCTGCACTTTATACTCACCACTTACCTCCATTTTGTCTAAAATGCCCTCAATTTCCCCCCATCGTTGTGTCCTTTCTTGCAGTTCCTCACTCCAGTTCACTGATGGCTTTTTAATAGCACAGTTAGAGTTGTCAACACAAGCCAGGGGACAATTTCATGTGTCATATTGTCCCAGTGCATCCTGGGAATTCCATCTGGCTCAAGCGAACTTATTTTATTGAAATAATCTCTCCTCCCTGCTAGTTATTGAATCGTCTTGGCTCAATGGCCTCGCTCAATATCAACTTTTCATGCTTAATAATTAGTGCTGGAGAAAAGAGTTTCATTGAATAAGTGTTTAATGTCACACATGATTAGGAGACGCAGAGATGACCTAACCAGGCAATTCAATTTGAGGCTGCAACTGCTCAGATGAGGGACTATTAGGAACATGTTCTAGACTGCGGACTGCCTGCAAAGTTATTTATGGGAACTATACCCTTCTCTTCCACCCCAGATCTTGTGTTAACACCTAGAAACAGATGTTGGCCCTTGTTTTTCCACCTCTGTGTGCTATTAGCCCTGTAACGTATTTCTTCAGAAACCTCTATTGCTATCAGTTGGTTGCAGCAATCACTGCAATTCTCCTTTTAACCTGACAGAGTCACCAAGTTTGGAAGGAATTCCCAGCCAAGCCCAAAGGGGCGAACACTCAGTTTCACCAAAGCCTTTAAATGTCAGCGTGCCCATGACAGGGCCCAAACCCCATGCTCATTTCCTGATGAGAGCAGAAATCCAGAAAATGGCTTGGACCAGTGAGCCTTAGATAAGCCATAGAAGCAAACCATACAGCACACAGTGATGTGTTTGCCTGTCTGCTTGTCTCTATCCATCTACCGATCCATCTGCCACTACCTACCAGCCTATTTGTCTCCCCACTGCTGTCAGTCCTCCCAGTCAGGATGTTTGGGTACGGTGTTAACAGCTGATGTATTTCATCCCCAAAGGCTTTCTGCTATCATCTTCTATTACATTTGTGGGAAAATGAGATTCAGATTAAAAAAAAGAGACAGACCAACAAATATATTTAGAAGTAAAAATGAGAACTGGTGCCTAGCTATTCTGGGAGATCTTTTAAATGATTTTCCCATGGCACCCTTAAAGTGAATTGTCCCAGTTCTGGGATTACTGTCCTGACTGATCCACTGTCCTTCCTCTGTGTATTTAACTAGTTACAAGCACTCAGCAAATACTTATGCTCTCCACGCTCACAGCGACTGAAATCCTGTCTTAAAGCACTTCCTACAAAAGTGATTTTCTCCACTTAAAATTCACTAACACACCAATCTACCACATCTTCATACGTATCACACACTGCTCTCGGGAGTGCTAATAAGAAAACTTGCTCAATGAAACCAACATTCCTCCCTTTCTCTGGCTCGCTCATCCCTCTTCGCACAGAGCCTTCTCTCCCACAGACGCTGCAGTGCAACATTTTTAATAGGATTTGGAAAGCACTTGATAGCAGCTGTCACCCCTCTACACCTGCACACAGACCATGCTTTGCACTTTCCCATAAGCCAGCACATCGATCTATCCTCTGCAAGATGTATTTAATTTTCCTGGAACTTCTGATCCGCCTGTTCGTCCCAGAAGAAAGACTGACTAGATGAGAAATATGGTCCCTGTTTATAATGATATTTTATGTGAAAGGGATTGATTTGTTGTAATAGCCACCAACTTCCCTGCATGGAAACCCAGCATTGCCCTGAACAGTCTCCTATTCCTGCCTGCAAATAGAGCTCCTCACCCTGGGGAATAAACCAGCAGAAAACTCAGCTCACTTCTGCTCCCGTCAGCTCGGTACAGCAGGACAGGGGTTTCCTCTAAGCTAAAGGTTGAGGGACTGGATGATTCTCAATTGAGACAAGCAGAGGGGCACAATCAGAATAACAACAACCCGTTCCTGCTTTTGGAAAAAACCTGCAAGTCAAGTTTTGCAAAATGAACATTGTTGCCTCTTTAAGATGCTACAGGTCTCGAATCTGCCCAGAGTGATGGGGTGACACAGGGGATGCCAGCGATGCTGCTGGAGCATGGCAGTACCAGGCTGCCTGGAAGCTCCACTGCAGGCAGCGGAGGTTTCCCCTGATTTCATGAGCACTGCTCTGTTCACACGAACAAAAATGCTTTGCTCCCTGCAGTACGGTCACGTCTGGGGAGGAACACAAGTGCTACTAAAACTGTGCAAGATGATGTGACCACAACGGCGTGTGACCTGTGTGAGTCTGTCCCTGCTCTGCTGAAGCATTGAGAAGAGAGGAGCTGTGCCAGGCCCCCGCTGTAAGAGCCAGGAATGCACTGGAAAGAATGGGAAAGCACAAATAGGCAGGATGTAATTACATAGACTGCAGCTGGACAAATCTCTGCAGCTGATGGAAAATGATGCTACAACCGGTCATGATAGAGGGTGTCTATCCTGAACATGTGCACTCTCCATAACCAAATGGCACGCGGGGCTTTAATTTCAAGTTGGCTTGAGTGGAGGAGTGCTATTGAGTTGCCTGGAGCTCTGAATCAACCTTTGATCTATTAAAATAAACACATTATTTCCCTGAGATGCCACAGATATCATCAATCTGACAAGTTACTCTGCTTACCATTGTGAGGCTGATGTGATCACCGTTCAGGATAGAATCGTAGAATCATAGAATAGTTTGGTTTGGAAGGGACCTTAAAGATCATCACATCCCAACCTCCCTGCCATGGGCAGGGACACCTCCCACTGGATCAGGCTGCCCAGGGGTGGGGACTGGCCTTGAACACCTCCAGGGATGGAGGAGCCACAGCTTCCCTGGGCAATCTGTGCCAGGGCCTCACCATCCTTCATGGTGAAGAAATTCCTTCTTATGTCTAGATAGCAGGCCTGCAACCAAAAGGACACTCAATTAAATCTTGCTTCTTGGCTGCAAGATTCTGTGACCAGCATACCTGGAGAACAGAACCTCTAACGTAAGAGGCAGTGACACAGGACAGACCCCAAGACACGGACATCATTGTTTCACAGACCAAGACTATTTCCAAAATCCTTCCCTGTAGGCTCTGGCTGAAGAGTTGCAGAGAAGAAAGAAAGGTGATGGTCAAGTTCTTTCAGGAGAGAAATGGCCTTTTTAGCCACCTGGAGTTCTCCACTGCCAATTACAAAATAATGAGAGAAATCCACAGCCTGTGATAGTTTTCTTCAAGGCACCATCAGCCAGCAGAGACTGCCCCAAGCTGGCCTCACCTATTTGGATGTCGTGGTACTTTTCCTAGGCAAGTCTGCTTTCCAAGTGATTACATCAGTGTTTTGTCCATAAATTAGTGGGGATCTGCGCTCTCAGCACCATCCTCCATCACCATGAATATTTAATTTTAAATTAAACAATTGGGAATGTTTTTATTTTGCTAATTTCCTTTCAGTCTTAGTGCTGCTGCGGGGAAGTAAGGGGCAGCAGAATGCGCTGGGGCTATCACAGATCATCAAAGTCAGATTTAACTTCCCAGCAGCAGGGAATTCTCTAGGAAAAAAAAAAAAATCCTGATTTCTCATCTGCTTTAGGGTCCCTGGCCAGGAGTTCAGCTAACATGAGCCTGCAACTTGAATAGGATCATTTCAGGAAGACTTTAGTCAGCTGTTTCTTCTCCACTTCCTTTCCTCACTCTGTATTATTCATGCCGGGATATGTACAGCAAAGCAAGCAGGCTTCTTTCTTTCCAACCTTCAGAGATCTTCAGAGACAGACACAGTGAATAATTAAGCATGCAGGCACTAAAAAGAAAAATCATTTGGATGAATTAGAGACTTCATTTCATTGTTTGTTTGTGGGAGTGAGAAACTTAGCCTGGATCCGACTGTATTGCATGTGGTAATGAAAAACAATTACCTATTCTTCTCCATCTCAGATGAGAACAAAGAAATCTGAAAGTCCTTGGAAGGTGAAGGAGAGGGAATTAAAATCAGATTCAAAGAAAAAGGAGAAATAGACTTTAGAAAGATGTGGAGGCACCGGGAGCTTATTTTGCTTGTGAGATCTCTATTAAAATCAGAAATTATTCCAGAGGCTTCAATTCTGAGCAGATAATTAATGAAATTAAGGTGAGGATTTGCTGCTAAATATTTGCTCATGCTACAGGGGAAAGAAACAGTGCCAAAAACACCTGGAATTTTATAGGCAAATAAATCAAGAACGAGAGGTGTCTCAATTGCTCAGAGTACAGTAGGGAAAAGCACTTCTTTCTACAACTGCAAACATTCACAGCTTTTCAAAGCAGCCGCTTCCAGTGCCCAGCTTTGCAGTGTTTAGAACACTGGGTTGATCTCTAGAGCACTCTGGGGCTGTGGAGAACGTGATCAGGAAAGAGCCAAATGGCTGACATTTTCAAAGCTGCAAGTGGACTTGGATGCTGAGGCTGGGAAGGTCATAATGGGAACCTTAAACAACAGTTTTGCAGGAGTAACAGGGCTAAATGAAGCCACGGTGACAATGTTTGGCTTTCCCAGTGCTTTCTCAGTGTCTCATTCACGATGCGAGGCGGGGTGTGCTGCACGTGTGGCTCCCTTACCCTGCTGAGCATCCCAGGCAGTTTACTTCTCTGATTAATCTGATTCAGTTCAACTTCTAGATGCCTTGTAGATTTTCCAGCTGAAACCAAGATTAAGAAGAGGTTGTCTGAACTGAGGAGACAGGCAGGTTAGGTTTGAGTCTTTAGTTTGCACTAGGCAGCAGGCCAGAGCGGGTGATCAAAATGTTGCTTCCAGCTTTAATGTTCATGACTCTGTATGCGCTTCATTGTGCTCCTAGGGGTCAGTAATTGCTGAGGCAAAGTTGTGCTGAGGCATACAGGAAAAATAGAGAGGGACTCCATATCAGCAAGTGCAGTGATAGGACAAGGGGGAACAGTTTTAAGCTGAAAGAGGGGAGATTGAGATATCAGGAAGAAATGTTTTCCTGTGAGGATGGGGAGGCCCTGGCCCAGGTTGCCCAGAGCAGTGGTGGTTGCCCCATCACCGGAGGGGTTCAAGGTCAAGTTGGATGGGGCTTGGAGCCCCTGATCCATTGGGAGGTGTCCCTGCCCATGGCAGGGATTGGAACTGGGTGATCTTTGAGGTCCTCTCCAACCCAAATCATTCTATGACTCTATTCTACGATGTCTAAAAAACTATTGACACCAACCACTAGTACATCTGGAGACCAAGTAGACTTACAAGCTGATTTAGCCTTTAGAAAGGACTTGAATCCATACTAAGCAAGCTATAGCAGGGAAGAATTCAGTCCTTTCTATAATAATCTGAAGCATGGAGTTAATTTAGGGACAGTCCAGCCAGTCTTAAGTGTTTTGACACATGAGTCAAACTGAAATGCCTGCCCTTCAGCTCTGAGCTGTTTGCAGAGCGAGCAACTATTAAAGCATTTACTGCCCCAGGCAGCCACTTGCCTGACTGAGATGGCCCCAGGGCCCAGTACAGCTCAAGCTGGAAATGCCATCTGCACGGATACCCTGTGCAATCAAACTAACTAAGCTGCAGACAAAATACAAGGGTGATTGGGTTCCACCCTGCAGGCCACACACAAGCATCACCAAGGATCTGGGAGAAACATCCCTCAGAGCACCCTTCCTCATCCCATGGGATCTACAACATGCTTAGTTAGGTACAGTGCTTCTTTTTGGATGCATCTGTCGCTAGGCTGTGAGAGAGTAGAAGACAAAATAGACTTCTAGTTGAGCCTTCCGTGGCATTTCCCAGGTATATGGGGATGAAAGACATACTGTAATAGCAGGTCAACACATCTGCAACGACAGTGATAAAAAATGGGGTCAGCAGAGGATCCAGAGGTTTTCCAGGGGTCCTGCACTTAGCACACAATTGCAGGTTAGTTTGTGACAGACTGAGAGGCCACATCGAGGAGGCAGTTAATAAAACCAGGACTAGAAGAATCAATGTGTTCTGACACACCGGTGACAGATTGGAGAGGGGGACAGATTTAATATCCTAGCGTTATCCTTTCCCAGCCTAAGGGCCCTGGAATTGATTGAATAAATTAAAGCATTGCTGTGGATGACACTAAAGTTAAGGTCGTATCAGCACTTCCATCTTAACTCCCTATATTCTTTCCTCCGAGGTTTTCTTTTTCATGTCTTGGCACAGAAAGTTTGCTCCTGTGCTACAATTTGGTCAAGAAGATCTCAGCTCCTGTGCAATTGAACTATTATGATTTTCACGAAGACGGGAAAAAATAGCAAGAAAAGCAGGGCTTTACGGAAGGAGGATTAGACAGATAGTTCTATTTGGTGTGCTTTTGAAATCAAAGGATAAACAGGCCATGTCAGGCTACTCCTAAAACTACCATGTGCTCATTCTTTGTCATGGTCAATCTCTTTTGGCAAATAGTGAGCAGAAAAATAGACTTTGAAAAGAAAAATGTACAGAGAGCTCACAAAAAAATAAAGCTATAGGCCAAATTAATCTCTGCATAGCTTCACTTGCATACAAAATTATTCATTCTTTTGTTACTAAAAGCAGCTAAGGTAATTGCAGTTGAATGCTTTTCCACATTTATTCTTTATTACCTCTTGGCAAGTCTCTCTCAGAGTCATCAATAGGATTTTATGTCACAACAAATCCAACTGCTTAAATAGAGTCAGGTGCTATGACAGAATTGGGCCCTTCATTGAGTTGGTCTGAGCATCAGGGCACCTCTCACTCATGTATAGAAAATGGGGGTCTTCGAAAAAGCTCAATATTTTCTCTAAAGCACTAGGCATCTTAATCCAAGGGGAAAAAAATAACCTCTGCACCTCAGAAATGGCACCATGTCTCTTACAAAATGAGATTTAAAACTGCGCTGTATCATTTTCATTTTTATGGGCTGTGTCATTGTCCAAACGCCTGCACCAGCCACCACTGGGTCACTAGCATCTCAAATATTACCAAAATGCTACCCAGACATCTGTTTACATGCAGCTGGCTAAAAAATCAGGGGCCAGCAGATCACACGCTGAAAGTTGTGTATTACACACAATAAAGATTTTGTACGGCAAACGGCCTCTGCTGTGCACTTCTTTGCGTTAGTGCTTAGCACCGCAGCCTCTAGGAGAACATCAGCTTCAGCAACAGCAGCAACAGAAACTTGCTTTCTCTCATTTTTGAATGTCTTTAAACTCATTATGTGCGAAGCTCCAATGCTAAAAAGTGTGAGCATTTAGCATTCTGCTCATCTTAGCACTTACCCATCTGACCCCAGCTCCCTCCTTATCTATTTAGCAGCATCAGGGAGCAGTTCCAACCTTCTCCCTTTGTGAAGAAGCAGGTGCTCAACAACTTTACAGAGCATAACATTTCACCAGACAACACAACGGGGAAATTCATCACCCTTGCCCAATTGGCAACTGCCGCAGAGCAGAATGGTTCCCGATAGCTGCATCCCAGGATGCTTCGGGATAAATTTTCACGTGAGAATGAAGTATGTGACTGCTGTGGTCTTTAATGACAGTAAAGAGTCTAAAGCCCCAAATTGCTTCTTGGAAAATTTAGAGGTTTGGTGCTTAGAAATGAGGGAAATGTACACAAAAGGGTTCAGGTCAGCATTCAGCTGAGCTTCGAGGCAAAACAAGCTGGGACATTCAACGTAGGCACGTTAGTCTGCAACCAACTACACCAGCCAAACAATCTGGGTTAAAGTCAAAGTATCTGAGTCACTCCTGTATTAATCTGCATTTATGCCATCATTTTATGGGGGCAAACACAGCAGTGATTCAGGCTCTCAGTGTCAGCCTCCATGGGGACTTCAGTGACTCTGTCAGCTTGTATCTCAGTCCACAGGCTGTTTGCCCATGAATTTAAATATAGATTGAACGTCAATGCCTATTTCCACAAATCAAGGCTTCTCATTTAAAACATTGCACTTGCATGTTAAATAGAGACTAATTAGACACTCAAAGGGAGGACAAATCTAATTTGACTCGAAGGATATGGAGAAAATTAATGCAGTGCTGTGGTGGTATGGAAAAAAGCATTTCACGCCGGTTAAAGTGGAAGGAGAACAGGACCTGCGAATTCTGGTGCTGTTCCTGATACTCAATTCCTTGTCTCAGTCCTTTACATCCTTCTGGTTTCACTGCTCCTTGGGTCATCATTTACATCAACATACAAACAGCCACTCCAGTGCTCCAGCATCCTACGCACGTCACGTGTTTGTGCGGGGGGACACACACTTTGCATCTGCTCTGCCTGTATTTGTTATTTTTTAATTCATCTGCCAGAGAGGTAGGAGTGAGCTCACCAGCCCAGCTTCCCGAGCAATGTAAATGATGGTTTTAATCTAGAAGAACACAGGTATCCCTCCCAGAAAAAAATCACACACCTTTTTATGAATAATGGGAGCCTTCTGATGGGTTTCTGCAAATAAAACGGAGCACAGCCGGCTAAGCAATCTTTGGAGGCTACTCTTTAAACATCAACAGCTCACAGCATCCTCAGGCAGTGGAAGTTTATGAATCTTTCTCTGGAAGTAATGCACTCATTAGTTTTAGGCTGAGGGAGCAGATGGCAGCAGACTTGCCTTTCCTTGGACACAAGTGGTAGAGTTTGCGCTGCCCTCCATTAAAGGCTTTGAGACTGTTAAAGAAACTAGTAATTAATTTACAGACCTGTGTCAATGGGTTCGCTCCTTCCATGACGTCTGTTTTTCCTACCAGCACTGCACAGAAGCTGAGAGAAAGGAGGGAAGCAGGAGGAAAAATAAAATC
This sequence comes from Piaya cayana, assembly GCA_013389865.1. Taxonomy (NCBI): domain Eukaryota; kingdom Metazoa; phylum Chordata; class Aves; order Cuculiformes; family Coccyzidae; genus Piaya; species Piaya cayana. Next base: position 264,760 of record WAAB01024866.1, read on the forward strand.
CAGCTTGCTGGCTCTGATTTTTATTATAACCCTGCAAAATGTAAATAATGACATTTTGAAATAGGAAAGCTCACACACTTCGGGGTACACAGCCTAAGGTTTGAAATTCATCCCAGGCTCAGCCAGAGGCTTGCCAAGACTTGCAAAATTTTAGAGCAAGCTTGGGTCCAGTGCAACATCGTTGAAGACTCAGTTCCAGACAGAAGGTGGTGAATTTAAACCTGGCTTCAGTTCTGACCAGATCTCTGGGAATTCACGATTTCCCTTCAGAAGCCTGGAACCAAGCCATTTTACAATTGCTACTGCTAGGCCAGGTGGAATCAGTAATTTCAGCTCATTATCTGTGTGGCTATTTCTGTATGCACTCAAAACAAAAATCAGGAGATCCTCAGAGAAGTGCAACTGGAGGAGAATTGAAGGAGAGTCACCTCTGATCACAGGCCTTGATCCTGATACACTCCAGCCGTGAACTAGTCTAACCACGCTGATTCCTCCTTTAATACAGCACAACAGAAACCAGCCTCTAACCTGCAGCTGATCTGTCTGGGATTCAGGCTTTTCACTGAAGTAAATGACAACACATCATGACTGCTGGTCAAGAGAATCCTCTGGTACTAACTGGTTTTGAGGGCAGAGTTCATACATCCCCTACAATGACCCTGGGAGCATGAGTTTTTTCTCAACAGCAGCCTATCTCCCCAACAACAGTTGCCATCCCACTGCTGGGTGGTATCTGTTGGGGGTGCCTGCTGATGTAGGGACACAGGAGGAATTCTTCCTCCCTGCTCCCATCTCACCCAGAGGCACAAGAAATCCAGAGAGGAATTCAACAGACTCCTTCACTGAGGACCAAATAAGTGTTCAGCCGAACTCCCTTCACAGCACAGTCCTTTGATGCTTCTGGAGTTACACTAGCAGAAAAATCTAACTTTTTTACTGGTGTTTCTGTTACAGATTGCCCTATTGTATTGCAAACAATGAAGTGTGTTGCAGAATGCCAAAAAGCCTCTGATATGGCTGGCTAGCTCTTCGTATCCTGGGAACTTAACTGCAGCTGCACAAACTGATTTGAAAATGTGGGATCCCGGTGTTCTTACTTATAGAAGGTCTATAAAGAGGTTATGCTGGAGAAATGGCTTGCAGAATAGTTAACTGGCAGGCTCGAAACATCAAGCCCTTGCTACTATCACCACCTCAGCTACTTATTCCAGAGAGAGGAAGGGTGAGACTACAGCGTCCTGATGCTCCCTGGGTCAGGCCCTCGGAGCAGTGTTGTTTCTCCAGATGCACAACACATAATGAGATCTAGAGTTTTGCAAAGTTATTTCTTGGGTAAACTAACTGAAAACCGAGTTCTCCGTATAATTTAAAGTACAAAGAAATCTCAGCAGTCATTTAAAATCAGGCTTCAGGATTTAAAAACTCACTGGATTTCAGCAGCAGTATCAATGTTCCCACCATAACCAAGGTCCTTTCCATGCTCTGTGCCCAAATCCTGTAGTTCTAATAATCAAGGGATTGTTTAGTCTTCCAGCTGTAATATTTCTTGCCTTTTAGGATTCATCCCTGACAATAATTAAGTCTCATAAGGATGAAACTTAAATGAGCGGTAGCCTTTGGGGACGGTATTAGAGCGCTAACTGTGTTTGTGGTTTAAATATTAATGTCAAAGTGTAATTACCATCCGCTAAGTTTCAGGCTAGCGTTTGAAAACACATTTCACCAAGTCGGAAGAATGAGCTGTACCAGTTGGAAGCTCCTGTGTGGAAAGGATTAAAAGTTAGAGCCGGAACAATTTCTCAACCAGCAAAGAGCAGAAGGAGACATGCTTGGTGGGTGTTCTTCACGCCACCCCAGTGTGTGGTGGCTTCCGACAGCTGGCTGACTCCAGGCAGAACTCCCAGCTTCTTCGCACGGCACAGAGAGGCAGAAGCCTCAACAACAGCATCGCTATCATATTTCATCTCAGTGGGGGTCGTGGATGCTGTGTGCCTACAATAGAATTGCAATGCAAGCTACAGATGGATCCCAGAGGAAAAAGCCTCATCAAATTGAATGCCACTGTCATTTTCCCTGGAGCCCAGGCAAGGATCCTACTGAATACCCAAGATCCCTCTGGGTCTGAGCAAGGAAGCACATAAGTATTAACTCACTTATCACACCTGGACTCCCTGTGTAGTTTTGTGCACTGCAGGAATTCTCAGGGAATGTTCAACATCTGGCAAATTGGAGCCTATGGAAGAGAAGTGTGCAGAGCATAGGGATAGTGAGACAAGAAAGGAGGGGGGTGGTGCATGCAAATTAAGTTTTGAATGGGAGAGAGGATTCTGTGCATGCTAGCACTTGATGGGGAAAGGCTGTGTTGCAGTAGAGCCACAAATTGTAAGCCAGACACAGCAACACTCCAATCTCCCTCCTAGGTCTTGAGCACAAAACAGCAAGAGGCTTTAAGTCATTGCACTTCATCTCTGTACATTTCAGACAAATAGAGCAGAAAAGTCAAGCCAGAGAAAGTGGAAAGAGGGCATGAAATGGAGCTGATTCTGTAATGGCATGGTTAGCCTGGCCACTGGCTACAAGATTTAATAGCATAAAAGCTATTCCCACTACTCCCAAACCTTGTGTGATGTTAAAACTGCGGACAGAAGGAGAAAGCACGAAAGCAGAGTCCTAACGCAAACAGATCTTGCAGACTGTTGCCCAGAATTAACTCTTTTTTCCTACACAGTGTTACCCTCCCCCTCCAGGGCTGGGGTTTGCACAGAAAGATCTCCTCAGAAATCCAGAGTGTCCCTGTTCAGGACCTACTTCTATTAGAAATTATCTTTGTGCCCTGGGTAGGTTTAGGTGATCCCCTCATCTTCTCAGACACAACAGATGAGGTGTTAAAGATGATTCCTCCAACGCTGCCCAGTGGCCCTGGGGACAGCAGAGGTCTGAATGGCCACACAGGCCTGGTGGGCCACTGATGAATCTTTCATTCAGCATCTATTGTAAATCTCAAGGTATCTAATGGGATTTGGCAATTTAATCCAGCCAAGGCTTAGATGATCAAAAGAATTTCTTCAAGTCAGCAGCACTTACGATGAAAGCTGGCCAAAATCTCAAAATACAGTCCCTCAGCGGAATGAAGCCATTATTCTTTCTTTTCGAGTTCATGTGTCTTTATTTTTATCATCTCCCTGAGAGGAGGGGGAGGAGAGAAGGAAAAGTAAAGTTTAAGAGCACAGATAAATTCTGCCTTGCTCACCTTCTGCCCTGAGACACAGCTATCTCCAACCTCTCAGTGACACATTAGCCTTCAGAGAGATTGATCGATAGCTGGATTGCTGGGAAAGACTCATTGCCAGTGCCCTAATGACCAGAGAAACCTGCCAGAGGAACTGCAAAATTAACTCTGGTTCTAAATAATTAAAGGTTAGGTGAATATTTCCTTCCATTAACTATTTCAGCTGGTACCCCAGCTGCAGACTCCTTCCTGCCTTTGACCTTCAGCTGCTTTGGGATGTGGAACTGCATCCCCTGTTCAAGCGATCTGGCCTCCTGAGTTCTGTTTCTGGCTCTCTTCTGGCAACATGCAGGATCTCATACAAACCTGGCGGATGTTTCAGGAGGAAAGGAGTCATCCAGAGTGGACACCTTCATTTGGAAAAAGGAACCGCCTTCTCTCCCAGCCTTTGTTTCCCCCTGTAAAACGGTTTCCTGCACTTTGGCAAGTGCAAGGGATCTTTGTTGGTGTTTGGTTAGGGGTCATGGAGCAGAAACGATAAATGATAAAGTAGATTTCCTGCCTGTCCCCAGTCCTTGGCTCTTTCTCAGCCCCTGAGCTGTGCCCTTGCTGTTCCCTTTCACCCTGGGTCAGATTCAGCATGGTACTAAGAATTTCCTGCCTCCATCCTGATCCTGTCTGTAACCGTGGAGAAAGACTAATAAAAAAAGTGATATAAATACTCAGTAAAAGCCACTTTTGCTGCAGCCACTGGGAGCTGAGAGCAGTTAATGCTTCTTAAAGGGAACTCAGTACAATACAGGATTAGGTCCTGTTTGCTTTTCCTTCTCTAATTCTTTCTGATTTTTTTTTTCAGCTTAGTGAGTCTCCCTCTCCCTATCCAGGTTTCTTCCACAATGTCCCTTGTATTCACACTCTGTCCTCTCCCCAGCTGGGAGGACACTCCCAGCTAAAGCATCGCACTGCCAAGCAATGAGTCCTTTATCTGTCTGCCCTGCTCTAACTTTGGGCTGGTTCAGGTATTGCTCGTTCTCCCACAGGCCGCGCGTAAGCTGACATAAAAGTGTAAACTGGCATAAACTCTGAGCTTTGTGCATGGGCTAATCCAATAGAAATGCAGCCATGTGGAACAGAGTGCAAGAATCAAATTTGTCCTGCCGGAACAACCAGGATTGTATTGATCTTGTACAGTGATTGTGGAATCACAGCTGCAGAGAGCATCTGGAGATGCTTGCAGAGAAGACAGGAGCTAAATATGGAAAGGCAGGTCAGGTATAAACCCTGAATCCTTGCTACAGAACCTCCTTCCAGGACAGAGCCGAGACCTAGTTAAGAAGCTACCTGCACTGAACTGACTCTGCGGCTACGCAGAAATGTTTGCAGCTCCTTCTCAAGGACTAAATTCACACACAAAACAAAGTACAGGAAGAATGAACTGAGTGAACTTATAATAATAAAACAAGAATGAGGTATGACCCTGCTTCCTTCCTAGCTACAAGAACAATCGCCAGAGCCCTCCTTTCTATCACTTCCTTGGCAGGTAAAAAAGGCAAAGCAGCACCAAAAACAACACTGATGGCCTGATAATCTTCTCCAGACATTGCTGGGAACAGGAGATGTCTCGCTGCCTGGCCTGTCTGATGATGAACAATGCATTTCCAAGGCTGCTTGCTCTTGCCTGTCAGCCAACACAGTGAGTGGAACAGGCATGTTTTGGCAGGGAGATTTTTAAAATCCTCACGCAGATCTGAATGATTCAATAAAGCAGAGCTGCAGACAATGTCTTCTGAATTAATGGTTAGGGTTGCAGCTCAACCTCTCCTCAACTCCATGGAGGAGAAAGGAGAAGGAGAAAAAAACAATAGAATCTCCAAACTGCTTGGTTACACTGACTTGAGGCCACAGAGTGCCAGCCTCAGGTTATGTGAGCACCCCTGGTCTTGTATGCATTTCTGCCTATAGAATCCTTCTGATTCCACCCAGTGAAGACCAACTCCAGTGTGACCAATGGAGCTGGAGCCAAATCATGCTTCTGATGAGACCCAAAAGGGTTTCTTGCAGTGGAAACCACTAACGGCATCTAACAGAGATCAGAATCTAGACCAACTCTCTCTGATTATGGAAAACAGGAAAAAAACTAGCACATGATTAAAATAAAATCTTCCATAATAAGCAGATCTGTTAGTGCAGGTGACAGTCCATCAGGCTGTCATCTCCCCTGACAGCTGTCACCTCCCTGAGACTGACATATTTAGAGAGCGCAGTGTTTCCTGGGCTGTTCTCCCTTGTACCTCTCTCCCAGGCTCTTGTCCCAGTCACTGCATTGAAAGCCTTTTGCCAGCTCTTGTGTGCATTTGATATTCGCAGCTGTCCATCTAGGTCTTTTGACTTCACCCTACAACATGCCTTTTGCTGCCAGTACTCACTTGAGATTGATTTGCTGGACAGGTTTTTAATGCAGCCGTCGCTGGGGTCGGAGTTCTGGGACAGGTCTTCTGATGTGATTTGGAAGAGCTCCAGGTGCCCATCTGCATCACCTAATGCCCCACCCCTGTCACTTCAATTTTCCACTGCATCTCTCCTCTCTTCTTCCTGCCTCTCCCATACAAGCTGCAACCCTCTCTCCACTCTCCCACTTGTTTATGCCTTTTACAACTTCTTCCTTTCAAATATAAATGTCTGATTACTGCTGCCCCCAGTAGGAAATGGGGATACCAGGCCATGTCGAAGAGATGTCTTCCACACCTGTGCTGGACCTACTCCTACCTATAATACACCCGAACATAAAATCAAGAATCCCAGTCAGGAAAGAGGCCACCATCTCTGAAGGGAAGGACAGATGTGCCAAGAAATGGAATCGCCAAACCCTGCGCTAAGGAAAAGAGGCATCCTTAAGCCTGCAGAAAGGGAAGCTGCAATGCAGGGCTGCTTTAGTCATTACAGTGAAGAAAGCCCTTGACATAAATCAGACAGATTTTGCTTTCTTTGATTCTGGTACAAATCCAGGATAAATGCCGCGAGTTCACTGGGATTACCTCACATTCTTGCTAATGCAAATATTATTAAAATCTGGTTTCCTACCATTCGGATGAGTACCTGCAGCAGAACAGACACTGTGCACCTGCTGCTGCTGTAGTTCCTATTAGAAATAGGTTTATTGATGAAAGATCAGTACTGCATTTTATCAGTTCTTTTCCCTTGTTCTCTCTGTCCGTCTCTCCAGGTCTCATTTATAGCCAAGAGAAGAGGAAATAAACAGCATCAGCAACTTCTGTCTAGAATGAAATACAGACTCTGCTTCCTAAGCTTCCTTGTGAGGCAAACTCTGGCTGACTGGCTGCTTTCTCCCCTTTTCACAAGAGTGACAAACATCTTCCTGACCAGTACATCAGGCGAGACACAAACTCCTTGCTGGAATTGATGAGCTGCTGTATCGTTTGGTGCTCCCCAAGCACCATGACTGGTGACTGTGACACTCACTGGCCATCAGTGTGGGCTCTGGAGGGATTCCAGGAGTATCTTTGCACTGGGGCATGTTCCAGCTTCCTGCTGAAACAAATATACGTGCTGCGTGCTGCAGACAATCACTGTATAAATCACTGAGCAAAATCCAGAGCCCCGAGCCTTTTAATCTAGGAATACAGCCTCTGCAGCTTAAGCTAAAGCAAAATTTCTTGAGTTAACTGCGAGAGTAATTCCTTTACCTTGCCTAATTTGGTAGGGACAGATGGGTGGATGTAGACAGAGACACACACATACTGTTTTTCAGGTTTCTGCATGCAGCTACCGAACATCCCTATTGCTTTAGCAGATGTACCAGAGGGAGGACCAAGATATTCCTTAATTATCAGTTTTCTATTATCAATCTTTTCTCCTGCAATGGATCATTCAGAGCTCCTTCCTACTCTGTGGGATTCCCTGATATCATCTACTAAGTACAAACAGCAACAGCTACAACGTTAATTGGTATTTATGCTGCAAACACTGTGTAACTACATGGTCATTTGCAAGTTCCCTTAGATCAGTCATTAATGATATTTAACATTGTCAAGTTATTACATCCATAATTGGTACACAATTCAGAGTGTTCATGTCCCTTGATGAAAAAGCAGCCCAGAAAATTTAAGCAGTCCTGCCTATGCCTTGACATTATTCCAGCTGGACGTGATCGTCGTGGAATTCTGCATTCCCTTATCCTGTAAAAATGAGTACAAGCAACTGATTTATCCTGTTACCTTCATCTGCAATGCAACTGGAGTCTGCCTGCAGCGAGTACCTGAGCCAAACAAGCACATAGCAGCAACAGAGGCATAAATTTCCACGTGGGCTGCTTTCCACATGCTTTCCAGGTGTCTCGGGTGCGTACGGCTCACCTACACTTACATCCATCCCTTTGCATCCTTCTGTGACTGCTGTCCCACTGCAGCCCATCTGCTATCGTTATGTAGAAAAGCTAAATAAAAGATGCAGATGCTAAACTCGCTGTGATATAATGTCAATCCACGACTTCAGATTAGACAAAATCTTTATCCTGCCCAGAGTCATTTGGATGAACAGCACTTTCATCAACACGCTGCTCATTAATTTAGTTCTGTTTGGACTTTTATGGAGTCAGAGACTAAACTTTACAAATTGTTGCAGTGGTAGAAAGGAGAACATGCCTACCCCCTGCCTTGCCTACAATATACTTGGCTACCAGGATGTTTTTCACAGGATTATCTAATTATCTCCCTAATTGTGTCTTGGGAACATCATCTAAAGATGTGTCTTCAAGCGGCAGCAGTTGGGGATGGCAGTATTGCATCTTCCCTGCCAACTCCCCCCTGCCTGCTCTCTCCATACTTGTCTCATCTGTAAGAATAAATGAGTATCTCCTATGCATTCCGTCACTTTGTGCCTGTGACTGCTCCCATCACTTCAGGGATAATGAGAATGCCAGATCTCCAGAGATAAGGGGGATGCGAAACTTTGTTAGAACAAGACAGAGTCTGTTTTCTTTTGTTGCTTCTGACTCTGCTGCGTTTCTGGATAAGGGAAACGCATTCGGGGAGTCGTTTCTCCATTTTTCAGGCCTGCAGTGAATTTATACAGTCCCACCAGAGACTCACATGCCGTTGTCAGTAACCAAGAGACACAACTTAATCCCTCAGAGAGCTCGGTGCAGTGCATGGAACCACTTTGGCTGCCGGCCATGGTTCTGAAAGAATAATAATGAAAAAAAATGCGCTTGCTACAGGACTGCAGACCTAAGGAAATCAAGATGCTATTGATCCCAGCCTATCCTGTTCTCATTATCATCGGCTCTGCTAGTAGCATTGGGGTTTTTGATGAAATCCGTCATTACTCGCAGGGTAAACATGTCTTTAGGTGGTGTAAATCAGCAGCTCTCGCTATACCAGCGTATGCCAAGTGTGAGTATAGACCACTCTGCTATTTGTTATGTGCAGGGAGATAGTATGTGAGGTCAATATAGAAAGCTCCAGTATGGCTGAGGCTTGCAGAGCGTTTGTTTAACTCATCAGCTACACCATGCAATCAGTGTCTATTTTTCCTCTCATAAATAGGCATGCAAGAGGGAAAAGGGGGATTGTTAAATACTCGTACAGCGGGTTTTAACAAACTGCAGATTGGAGAAGAAAAACACAAGTACAAATAAAGCCTAGCAGCTGCTTATGATTTTTTTTCTTCCAGTTGAATAAATAATCACCTTTGGCTAATTGAGTAAATATAAAACTCCTCAGCAAAGGCAAGTCAACAAAGCACCAAACCAGCCCAGGCTTGCAGGAGGAATTCCCCAAGGAAACGTATGCAGGCAATGCATTAAATATTTCTCTCAGTTCTTCCAGATGTGAGAGGCAACCAAAAATCTGAAATAATGAAGAAAAGAAAGAAATATTTAATTAATAAGCTGAGTGAAGAGACAAGGGCATGGCAGAGGCAATGTTTTCCAGATGCTTCACCCTCAAGTTCTAAATAAAAGATAAAGAAACTGCAATACATTACCAAATCATCCACAGAGGCTCAAGCTTTAAAGCAGGTCTACATGCTATGGATTTACTCGAGTGCACTGAATAAAATACCAGAAATACCATGGAGGGGAGATTACCACAAGACAGGGAATGAGAAAGCAACGTGACATCATTTTTTTACACACGGGAAAATAAAAACAAATAAAGACATTGCATGGTTTGGAGCCACAGAGCTGAGCTGGTGGCAACGTTGGCAGCTGGTGCATTCACCATTAAACCACAGTGCCTTCTATTGCCACCTCTATTTCTTGTTTTCCTTAGGAATACCCAGCTTAAAACCACTGCCAGACTGGGAGCTGAGGTTATAAATCAGACAGGATACAGCAGTAAAATCTTTTTTCAACCCATCTTCTCGTAAGGTGGTTTCTATTGGTTTAACGTCTCTCCATGGTCTTTATTAGCAAACAAAATGTGAAGCACTTCACATGCTCTGTGTGAATTCTTATGAAGGAGGAGAACAGCAGCACAAGATAGATGTGTCAGCTGGGAGGTCTAGGAGATTGGCTATAAGAATTTTAAGGAGCTAATTTCAAGGAAACAGTAATCAAGGGAAGCTGAAAGGGTGGGTGAACGTCATAAAAAGAAGCCGGCTGCTTCTCTCAGCAGGAGGAGTTGGGTTGAGATGATTCTCTGAGGGTCCCAGATTGGCTGCACCAATTCTATAAAATTTAGGTATCACAACAAGCGAGTTACCAGGAAGCTGCATTTTTGGAGAGTGATTGCCTCCAGATTAAACACCCACATAAATCCTGTCAGCTGGAAAGTGGTTTGTTTGTTTTCAAAGAAAATTATGCAGCCGAGAAAATCCGATCTTTTTCCTTCTCCAGCTTTTTTTTTCAGTTATGACTTTTTAACAATGAACCTGAGTTTTACAGTGAGTGTAACAGGCCAAAATGAGTAAGTTCTGCTAACATTAAAGCTTTAAAGGGATCAAACCATCCCCAAAGACCTGTTTCTCCATTCCAGGAAAGTCCAGTGAGCCTTCTCTCCTCCATCACTCCAGCATAGCAGAGCACTAGATACCACTTAGCTCTCAGCTAGCTCTCAGAAAATTTGTGTTCACAGCAAAGTTCGTTTGTGTTATAGCTCCAGTGTACTCATTAATCTGACTCCCGTCCAGACACAAAGTCCCTTTGTTTACGTATTGTGGTGTTAATAGCTCAAACTGATTAACAGAGAAAATGAGCACAGCTTGTCTTAAATAAAGGTGAAGAAGTTGAACAGTATAATTCAGTTCCCTTAGCCTCCCTGGAAATGGAAGGAAAACATGAGATTTTGGTCAAGAAGAATGAAGCTCTCGGCATGTTCTGGCTTCAAGCCATAGCAAGAATGCAATGAGCTAGGAGAGACAATAAACCATGGGGATCAGCTAGGGCCACACAACTCATGATGCACTTTCAAAACCACTGGTGCAAAACCTTGAAAATAATGATCATGCATTTTGATTGAAGTGGCAAAGGTGTGGTCTTCTGGACTATTTTGAGATGCTATCAGCTCTGAAAGTCTTGCCGTAGTCTATTCTGCATAGGACAGCACATAGCACTTCAGCCAGACGTTGCTGCACAAAGTCCAAGACCCTGTGGTTCGCTTCAAGTGTTCCTTTCAGAAAGGCAGCTAAGGTGAAACCCTGCTTCTATTGAATCTAGTGTCAAAACGTTCAGTAATTTCAGTAGAAAACTTCCGCGTGAGTCTTGATTTACTGACTCAAAGTAAAAGAATATACCCTAGTTCTCAACTCCGCTAACTCTAGGCTATATTCTGTGTACTGAGATCAGTAAGGACAGCTCGCCAAGGTGAGCACAGAGCAGATCAAAGCTTCAAGCTTCCTCCTATCCTTGACAAAAAGATCCCGTCAAAAAAGACATGCCTCACTTCTCTGTTGAAGATGCACAAAGGGGGAACAAAGCTCATCCTGTTCGTTTTCCTGCCTGCATGCAGAAACTGATAGTTCTCTCGTCAGACGTCTGTGTGTGTTGTTAAACAAGCCCTACAAGCTCCCCTTAGGTGCTAGGAAAATGCTGAAGGGCCATCGTGCTCACATCTGCACTGCTCTGGAATTGTGAAGGTGCCCTTAGAAGAAGCAACCTAATGTCTGTTAATGCAGAACTGAAATTACAGGAAACCGTTCCTTTCACCACTCCTATTTTCTATGCATCCTTCCTACTCTCCTCCTGTTCATCCATAAATCTCTGCATCTCACTCTGCCTTTCTGTCCTTTTTGGTGCATAAAGGCTTTGCTCAGATGACAAAAAGCCTGTGTTCTTCCAGTCTCTGAAATGAAAGCCAATACAAAACACCTCCTTATCTCCAGCTTTAGTTTTTTATACCTTCAAGGGTCTTCATTTTCTTCCACCAGCAAATTCTAACTGACAATTACAGCCATTGGCGTGCATGCAAGGTGCTTAAAAACTGCGTAACCACTGCATTAATCCAGGCGGAGACTGGAAGCCAGACAAAGGCTGCCAAAAGCTCCCGTCATTGAATTCAAAAGAATCGGCTGGGAAGAGCATGCACAGAAGAACAAGCCATTCCCTCAAAAACACATGGCCCTTTTCTTCCTGTTCCCTCCTTTCCAGAGCTCCAGATTTAACATTCACGAGTTAGAAAAACCACATACAGGATGTAAAGCATGAAAGCACAGCTGCAGAAGTTAAACCTGTCACAATTATGACGTGGAACACTGCTGCCTTTCCAAAGAGAAAAGGATTTACAGACAAACAGCAAGTTTTCTCTGTTAAACTAAAACCAAACCTGATTTCCTGACAGTCTATTTGAAAACAGATGGTGATGATGGCAAAAAGAGGCTTCTACAAGACAGGCAAAATTTTGCTGTTTGGAAATGTATAAGATGAAGGATTTTATTTTGTCTTGTGACATGGAAATTAATAAGCGTAGATGAGGATTGCTGAATACAAATTCCTCAAGGGGGAAGAACCACTTATCTCCAAGAATATGTTCTGTTCAGCATCCTCTGGCAACAGAGATCTTTGGAGCAATGCCAGACAAATCAGGGGACTAGCAGTGAAGGGAAAGCCTTTTTCTTTCAGGTAGTGGCTCTAGTGGGTCAGCAGTGATCAGTGCCCCAAGGTCTGCTGATGGTCTCAGGTCAGCCAAAGTGGTGGTCTCAGTCCTGGCTCATTCCACAAAGCTACAGAAAACGACAAAAACAAGCACATGTCAATAATTCCAGGGCTGTCTCTTCTAAAAGCACTTCTGGAGTTGTGACTCGAAAGGTGACAGAGGTCCATGTTGCTCCATCCCCAGCTGAATGATCCCTGCACCCTGGCACTGGAGCATGTGGGTATCCAGTCCACCCAATTCTGGTATGTTATTCACCACACATACTTTCCTCTCCCGGCCCAACATAAATGTTCAAGGCCCCTGAGACATTTATGCCCCCAAATTCTAGACAAGAGCCTGTATGATGCTGGGAAGCACTGAAGAGTGTGTGTGTCCCTTTGTGATGGCAGATGGCTGCAGTGGCACCTGATCAAAGGCAGTTTACACACACGTGTACTCTGGCAATCAAACTAAGTCACCAGTTGCTGGCTTAACTGAATCGACATCGTGAGGTTGAATTAACCACATGCTGGCACTGTAATTCTAATTGTTTTCAGATACAGATTGTAATAAAAGCCTAATTAGCACGCATCTCCAAATGGGAGCTGATGGCACGTAGGATGGTTTTGCATTGGTGACACAAGTAATGAAGGATTACACACGTTCACCTGCTGCCTCTGGGACACTTTTCTTCACACCATGTTTGGTTTTGTGGAAGAGGTTTTAAACCAACACATGAAAACAAGAAGGAAAAAGCAAGCTGACAAACTGCATGAGATGCAATGTATAGATCAGAACCTTGGGAGTGCAATCCAGCAGAGAATATTTAAATAACACATGACTACAGAGCTCTGAATGAAATCTAACCTCCAGGTGCTAACAAGTGTGCCGTCCTGTACTTGTGCACAGTAGGGCTGCATGCTCACAGTTTGCAGAAACAAGCAGCTGTTTGCAGACGTGCACATGGGTCGAGCCTGCAGTGCACATAAAAGCACACACTCACGTCTGTCAACCTACACCTTTCTACTTAGTCCTGCATCAAGTAATCCAATAGAAGTTGGTGGGGAGGAGCGCGACCAGCACCACACTGCATCACTCAAAAGGTTGTTGTGGGTTTCAGGGGAAAGGCTGGATGGGAGAGAGTCAGGCAACACCAGCCTTCTCCCAGAACATCAGCATGCTGAGGGATGCCTGGAGTTGTGGATACACCGCTCGTCCTCCCGGTCCTATTGAATTACAGACACAACAAGTCCATGAACTATCGAGCTTGTGTGGTGACCTCTACAATTTGCAACAGCCACCGTGTGCATTATTAATGCCACTGTCTGTGCCAAGAACTGACCCTGCTCCCAACCTGGGCAAGGTCCATTAATTATGCACTGTGAATTAATCCAAACCAGGCAAGCACAGAAACAGAATAATTTGCCATTGGGCTAGTGATCAGATGCCCTGAAGATGGAGTAAACTGTGGAAACACAAGCGTATAATACCCTCATCACACACAGCCCATGAATAAATGGTGAAGCACTTGCCAGTGCAGCCATCTCCATTTCACCCTGGAATCTGATTCATTATCGTGACTGCAAACAACAGCAGAAGTCCAGGGTATGAACGGGAGCGTAGCTCCTTCCCAGACCTTTCTGCCATTCCATTCCCACATTTGTCTGAGTGAGCCAGATCTATGTAAACAGAAGGGAGCCAATTAGCAGCTGATGTGAACGGTTCAGTGGAAAGTTATTATTTAAAAGCTAGTTAAGATAATTAGGGGGCAGTTTAATTAAAACATCAACTTAAACACAAAATGAATGCAGTAGCTTTCAAGCCCAGCAGGACGCACAGCTAGCAGATTCCCCTGGGAGGCTGTTAATGAATGTTTGTAGTGACTGCAAATAATAAATAAAAATAATAACATACCTGTAAGCCTTAGAACTATAAGGAACTGGGTTCCTTTCTGTGCAATGTGTGCCCACTGCTCAATCCCTAATGCACGTTCAGACGGTTGGAATCAGAGCATCTGCAGGATATTGGAAGATGAGAAAGCTGTAGTAGCTCAGCCTAAGTTTTTGAAGGTCTTTGTTTCCATTTAATCGAACTGTCCCTGACAGCAGAGAGAACGCCACTGGAATGCCCAAAAAACACACCAGTCAGCTGGCCACATTGCAGCTTCACTGGGTTTTATGGCTTGTCCTTTCTCATACAAAGACCGCCATCATGGACAAGTTGTTCATGATTGAGAATTGAAATAAAGCCTTATTTTTCCTTTCTCTTAAGTTAGAAGTGATAAAGGCAAGGAAAAGATGTTCCTACACCGCTGCAAAGTCCTGGTGCTCCAAGATAGACAGAGAAACCTACACAGAAGCCTGTGTCTGATACTGTGCACCATTTGCACAGATGGAAGCACCAGACTTTGTTTCCTTTTTAGAGTTCTACAAAGCTCTTGCTGTAACATTAGGAAAGATCTGATTCTGATCTCAATGACACTGGTGGTGATCGGAAGCATCTCTTGCTCTTTCACTCCGCATGCTGCTGCAGGCAACAACACTGAGAGTGACGTTATCAGACAAATGGGGAAAAGATGGGAGAGCTGCAGCATTTCAGGGGGCACACAGGCGATTCATCCAGCTAAAACCAGAATTCTTCATGAAATGGAGGAGATGCTCCGTTTCACACAGCAGATAATTGCCAGAGCTCCCAGCACAAGAAGGGAAGGTGTCTGCAGTAGAAGAGATGGTGCTCACAGTAGCATGTGCAGGGCCATGAGGAACACAAGTAACAATGTTTTCTCAGCTAAACGGAGCCGAGCTGTGTTATTTAATTCCTGACCTATAGATTCTGAGTTGCCCGATGGGAGGGGAATGCATTAATTACTTATGAATCAATTGATCTGCTGCTATTTCAGGAACATCTATCTAATGGCTCTGTAATAGAGATGATTCCCAAAGAGCAGCTCCCTTACTTAACACAAGTTGCCCCTCACCCCTGCTTCCTAAGAAGAGCAGGGCAAAGGTCAGCAGTGCAGGCGACTTCCAGGACCTAAGGCAAATTCCTGACCTTCTCTGTTCTTCACCTTGTTCTTGCATCCCAGCTCATATCAGCACAAAGCAGCTGTGAACTGTCACCATCCGGAGCAAGACTGCATTGCACCTATCTCACCCTGCCAAAAATGGTGAAAGCAGGCAAAAAGCAGTAAAGAAATGGGCCCAGGGGCTGCTCCCCTTGGTGGGATATATTCCAGAGTGTCATCATCAAAATTGCTCAGAAGAAAGTTGATCTCTCCCTCTATTGTTCTGCTCACGTACACAGAAATATGCACCCACTTCTGATACAGCCAGAAGAGAGGACATGGACCTTCAAGCGGCAACCAGCACACATGACAGGAGTCCTCAGCCATTTCCCACTCAGCAGGGTGGCAGACAGTTGCAGGACTGGGGAAAACAAATCTGTGTGTTTTATAACCTTTTTGCAGCCCTGGACTGTTCTAATGCTTTTGGGTGGACCCTGCATTTGGACCCTTGCATCTTACATTCTATTTCCAAATGCCAGTTGTTTTCCCATCAGAATCCCCTGTGGCTTCCTCCTAGTTTCATCTCCCATGTGATTTCCAAGGGCATTAAAGTGTTGCAATTACAATTTCTAAAAAAAATTATGTAAACAAGATTCTTGGCATGCAGTTGATGACATTCTGCTCAGTAACAAGCCTGGACCATGACAACAGAGGATGAAATCACTCTTTCAGCTTTGCACAGACCTTTCCAAAAGCCACAGTTTGGTTTGGGTGGTTGCTAGATTTCCTACAAATACAGAGCATCTCACAAAGGACAAAAGTTGATATGTTTGCAGTTTATCATCCCAGACCAGATCCTCAGCAGCTCTAAGTGTGCATATGTGAAAGATCAATGCCAATTTATATCCAGCACAATGGATCTGGTAGATCCCAAATGCTGGACTCTGCATATTCCGTGTAGGAAACACAGATGGATTTCTCTCTGAGACATCACCATTGAAAATTCTGACCCTCTAAGTGACCCTTTCCAGCACTGCACAGCAATCAAAGCCTCCTTTTGTAAAGGGCTTGCCCCTGCTCTACTGAAACCACTGATAAACTCCTGTTCATGTCCTTTGGGTTGAGAATCAGGCCTAAATCAGCATGAGGAACCGCGAAATTTTTGACATGTGCTCTTGGACTACCTTACGTTGCACCTGCAAGATGCCAGGAATTGAACCATCAATTAATTAAAAGCTGTGAAAAGATGGCCTGGAGATCCTAGTTTGGAAATTTAAGGCAGAAGCTTCCATTGTGCTTGGCATTTCTTCTCTAAAAGACACTAAAGTATTTCTGTCATTCTGAGCGTATATCTCTGCTCTGAAAGAAGGTCAGAGGCAATTTAGTTTTACAAGAGTAGCCTTCTTTTGTGGGCATACTTAAGACAACAGGAATACCACTCATTGAAGTCTTTCTGTCACTCTGTGAGTGAAGTGCAATTATCTACCCACATACTGATCCTCTCTCCAGCTTCTCTCCTAAATAATCAAGTTCTTTGCCAGTCACCAATTCTCTCAGTGTAAACAGGATCAAAAGGCAACCTGTGCTCAAGTGAGATCTGGGAGGGGGGACATTTGTAGAAAAAAACTGGCCTGTGGTGGTCAAAATCTGCAAGGAATGATTTCCAGTGGCTTTCTTGCTAATAACAGACTGTCAACACTTTCCAAACTTATATCTAATCATCTTATCGGTAGTGTCTTTTATTTTAGCAAAACGTCAAACTAGAGGATATTAAATAAAACTTCCAGTCTTGCACAGCTCTTTCCAGCAAAGATACTGAAGCTTTTTATTCAGGAAGTATATGTATATAGCTGTTTTATAAAGAGGAAAATGAAAGCACAGAGAGATTAAACAACTTGCTTAAGGTATTAGAGCAGATTACTGGCCAAGCCAGAAACAAACTCAAGTGCTTTGAGTGTTGTTCCAACACCCTGGATGACACCAGGTAAAGATCAGCTCATTCACCACTGAACACAACCATTTCTCAGCTAAGACTGTGTTATGAGCACTGCATACCAATGGTACGGGGCAATTTAGGACAACTGAGGCTTAGATGTTCTCTCTAATTTGTTTCACCAATTCAAAATTCTATCCCAAGGCACACAGCTGCCAACCACCTGAATTCAGATTTAATCAGGACAATAACTTTATCTGATTCCTAGCAAAGCCCATTTCACCAAGTTGCTGGGATTTCTAGTGTACTCTCATCCATCCATCAGAGCTCCCTGTAACACAACCGCTCCCGGCCAGGAGCTGTATTAACCTGCCCTTGTGCTCAGGGATGTTCAGAGCCCAACTTGGAGCAGCAGGCAGGGAGCAGCTGCCGTAAGGGACAGCAAAGCGACAGAGCAAGCAGTTAGTGCACATCCAGCAGCTGCGGCTTCGGTCCAGGGAAGTGCTGCAGCTGCACCCCAGCCTGGCACTGAGTGGTGGCAAAGCACAGACCGAGAATAACCACGGTTTGGGGCACAGAGAGAAGGTACAGAGCTGGTGGCAAGGAGTGAAAGGGCTGGACTCGATCTCTGCGCTGTCTGAAATGCCCCCACAGGAAAGCATCAGGATCAGCGGGTTAATAAAAGCACCGTGCCTTGTGGCCTACAGCTGGTGACTGAATTGATCCAGCTTTGCACAAGGCATGCAAGAAACACTGCTTCGGCGCTGCCCTATTGTCCCTAGTGACAGCCACAGCAGCGGCTCTTGTTCAAGAGGAGCAGCGGCTGAAGGGGAAGCAAAGGAACTCATCACCAGCAATCTAAATGAATCCGAATTGCATTTGCATTTCATTTAGATTTAATAAGATAGTTATTGTTTGTTAATTACGTGCCAATTGATTACTGCAGCAACATATTTATTGAAGAGGAATAATTCAGTTGAAGATGCATATCCTACTCATCTCAATTGAATTAAGCAGATTCAAAGCGATGTCGTGTTGTGGAGCATACATCTCTAGCTTGATACACTTTGGAAAAACTTCCACAATCTGGAAGAAAAGCTGCTCTGTTCCACAGCAATCTGTGCCCAGGATGAAGTATCGCCCATGAAAGGCTTGTGTGTAAGATGCTGGAAGCCTGTGTGTGAGCCTGCAGACCCTGAAAGCCACGAGCTCTGCAAGGGGTCCTTGTAGTGCCGTACAGCAACTTTTGCCAAGAGCACACAAACACAAACATACAAACAAATGGAAAAACACACAGAAACTTGCTTCCAAATCTGGAAGCTAAAATCATGAGAGCCACTGTTCCCATCTCATCGATCTTTCCAGTAAAAAGAAGGAAAAAGCAAGTTCTCGCTTCTGCAAGACTCCACAGAGAGCTAAAAAAAGCAGAAGGTCTGGCAAAGATCACCCCTACAAAAGGCGAAGGAAAGGCAGAGTTTGTAGCTTGTGCCAGTTCTGGAATGAGATGTGGGGGATGTGGGAATGGGGAAAAATTAAATCGCATTTGATGAATATGAGAAACTAAATGATCCTCTTCATGATGGTCTTTGCACACAAGCAGCTGCAAATCAGAGGACTGCTCCAGCCGGGAAATGTCAATTGTATGGAAATGTCATCTTCATCGCAGAGCTCTCCTGGGGCTGCTGGAAACTGCAACTCAACTGCATTAATTTCCATCCCTCTTTCTGTCTAACTTTCTCTTTTATTTTTCAATCTTTTAACCTTTCTAAAGAAAAAACATAGAAAACAACCATCTTTTCTGCATTCAGTAAAATTTTGTAGCTCTAATTGTGCAGAAAGGTTAAAGAGTTTCAATTAGAAAGGTCACTCCAGGATCATTGTGCAGCTGGATTCACATGCTACCCGCTGTTTAAGAAGTTAAAGATAGCACTGAACAGATTCCTTTGCCAGAGCCAGCACCTCCAACTTTTTCAGTGCCACCAAAAATAAACTTTCAGTCTTTATTTTTCAAATAGCGCAAAGTATCACCAAGAGGATGAGGAGATACATAGAGGCAAATTCCTAAAGGGAGGCCACTGAACTCTTGGAGGTTTCTCCAAACTGAGGAAACTGGAGCTCATGACTTTATAGAATCATTTGGATTGAAAAGACCTTTGAGATCACTGAGTCCAACTGTACCTGTCCACTACTGAACTATATCCCTGAGCACCTGGTCTACCCGTCTTTTAAACACCTCCAAAGCACCCACAGCATGAGACAAAGCACACATGTAGGTTTGTCTAACCTCACTGCTTAGGCTCTCATTCCCTACCCCCTGCATTTTCCAATTCTTCATCCCTACCCTAGCTAAACTCTAACTTCTTTCAGAGGAAAATATATTAATGTGTTCTCCGGTGTTGAAACAAGGGAGGAACAACAAGGTGCACAGAGGGGACAAGCGTACGGCTGGTCAGGAGAGAGGGATTACGTGAATTACAATTGATTTTCTACCGCTAACGAACCATGAAGTGCTTGTGATTGCATCTTGAAGAGATTTATAATTATTCATCGAATCTCAGAAGATAATTAAACTTCATTAAACGCAGACATGACAAGCTTGCATAGTAAAGAATAAACCCCAGAGCAGGTTCCTGATAGAAGAGGGAGATACAGCATTGGGAGATAAGGAGAAGCAGGGGAAATAAAAGAGGAGTTCTTCACTAAAAATAGTTCTTGTCCAAACAAGATATTTCTGCCCTCGATGTGTTTTATCACCTTTTTTTCCTTTGTTTTTAAGGGTTCTTCCCTTTTCTTTCACACATCATAATCACACCACCGCCTTTGTCTGACATTGAATGCTTTATATAATACACTGACCTATTCTGCAGCAGCCGCTGTGTGAAAATGTTCAAGTGCTTTACAGCCAGTGGGGACCAGGCTTTTTGCATGTTTACCAAAGTGGTTGTGATGTACAAAACACAGAGCGGGGAAGGAGCTGGGGAGAAGCAAGGGGAGGCAGAAGCAGAGAGAAGCAGTTCATTACCACATGGATCAGAATTCCCAAATAGCTGAGATCAAGGCAGTGCTTATCTCTCTAAAATAGTCCAGCCTGAGCTTGTGACAATGTGAAAATGTAGCCCAAATAGTCCATATTATAGAGATTTATTAGGATATCATGGGACACACAGTATGGGCTACACGGGGTGTTCAGTATTGGTATAAACATTTCAGAAAAGAAACCTACCCATCAAAGAAGGAACTCTCTGGAAGAAAAAAGTTAGCAACAACATGCACTGCTGAGGATCAAAGGAATCCTGGCCTGCTGCTTGTGGCACCCAAAGCCATTAATCCAGAATAGCATTTGTTCAAGTTTTATTACTCTGCTGTCGAGAGTTGTCAGTGCCAGTGCCTGAACTCCGGTAAACGTCTGCATCCAGAAATGCAGTCAAAGCAAGCACTTAGTGGAGTCCTCTGTCCTCTGCTCGTATGAGGTGGGCTGTTGGTAAGCTAAAACCCCTGCTCTCTTTGCCTGAGGTGATCTTACTGCCTTTTGCATTTACACTGCATTTTCTGACAAACACAGAATGAAGGACAGGTTCACCTTACGTTTTCTCCAGCCCCCTTTATAACATTAATTGCCTGATCTGCCAAGGATCATCCAGCAGCAAGCTCAGGCAAATACAAGACTACTGGGACACCTTTCCAACTGCAGAGACACTGGTTAGCACTTACAAAGCAAGAATGGGGTGTACTTCCAGAAGTCAGTCTGGAGAAAAGAACTGACGTCTCAGACTTGCCCAGCGTATTTTTTCCTTCCTCTCAAAGGGCTCTATTTACATTATTGCCCTTCTAGAACTGAACATCAAGAGTTTTCAGTCCTGAGGCAATCTGAGTTTATTAAGAATTGGAAATGTCGACATGAAGTTAAAAGGACCCAGAAAAAATGCTTCTCCCACCAGACTCACCCGACTGAGCACACACGCTCTGCAGAACACGCTGCAAAGGGCTCAAGACAATGCAGGTTGCACTATATTTCTCTCTCTCCCATCCACACTCAGGAGGAAAACTGAGCCCTACAGCTACATCTCTCTCATCTCTCCTTCATTTTCTATTCCTGCTTGGCGTAACACTTCTTCTTTCCCTTGGCTCCGACAGATTCTAGAAATACAGGTCTTCCCTATCATAATGTAACTTAAATCAAACTGTTGTAGCTGGCATTTCACTACAGTGACATTGCCAGAGATGCACAGACCAGTGCAATAGCAGGGAGAGACAAAACCAAGGACAAACAGGCAGACACACAAGTGGAAACGAATCAGCTGAGAACTGTTCCTTATTACCTCTCCTAGACAAAGTCTTCATACAAAACCCAGAGTCTCTTGCGCAAAGAGGAGGATTCTAATTTCTAATTGTAATTGCTACAGTTTAACTAGTGAAAACTTCTTCATAGAACTCCATCAGTTTAATTGTTCTGTGAGCCAATTAAGCCAAACTGCTTTAATAAAAGAGCAAACCAGTCTTGCTGTCTATACCTAGAGTACTCACTCCAATTTAATGGACTGAATTTAAAATCCATTTCAGAAAATCTGTGCAAAGCTTGTAGAGGGATTTCCATTCCTTTCAGAGAAGAGAAAGGCTGAAGGGAGATCGTCTCTACCAAAGACCCTTCTTCTCTTGTTTGCAGTGAGTCACACATCCCAGCTTTGCAATGAATGAGGTTTCCGAAGGCAGCGTTTACTCTGGCTCTCACCTCCGTGCTGTAGCACCATGTGTTTTACAGCATTGTCAAACATAATGATTCCTACCCTGGAGAGAAATTGGGTCCCGTTTTATATTTTATTGCCTCAGAAAGGACATTTTTTACTTGCCACAGACCACAGTTGGCAGCAACAGCCCCATAAATCTTACCAAATGTTTTTTGTTGATATATTGTCCAGTAAGAAGTCTCTGAGGCTGGGGTCAACATGGAGTAAACAAGTTAATGGCCTCCTGACCCCTGTCCGAAGAGGGAGGGCAGCAGGGATAAGGGGTGCTGCAAAGTCACTGCAGACAAAGTCCCACAGCTGGTGGGTGAGCTAAGAGACCACCAAGAGTTTGTTTCCTACGTGACACCCACAGTAACATGCAAGTTGCCGTGCTTGCTGGTACCCAGGAAAGCTCACTCAGCTCTGATGCCACCTCACCCCACCAGCCCTCGTGTTCGCTGCAAGAGCTCCACCTCACTCTGACAGGGCACTGTTGTGGGGAAACTGGTGGAAACCCCAGAGCATGCTGGCAGATCTCATGGAAACCAGGATAAAGGAAGGTTGGGAGAAAGAAAAAAGCCAGAACATACTTGTACTGGTGAATGCATCTGTGTAGGAGCAGATTTCACAGCTGAAAGGACAGAGCACACTGTGTGAGCACAGAGGAGTGACACAGGGGAAACGCAACTCGCTGTCCCCAGGGAGCTGGCTCGGTGCAGTTGTTGTGCCTGCTGTCGTAGGAGGCTAAGCACACGTGAGACTTAGCTATAACTGTGTTGGACACGGTTGTAAGCAGTCTCTATTAAGCAGATGAACAGGATTGTAGAGGCAAGAGCATGGTTTGGTACCTGTGTTTCTAAATTCAAATGGACAATAATGGAAGGAAAGATGCTTGTTCTTACATTATGGGAGTATCCAAAGTGTGCATTGTATGCACGTTACTTGGTCCACTGGTCAAGGTGTATTGGTGACACATTCAGCTTGTGTATTTGCACGTGTACACACCGATATATGCTGCTGTCCTCAAGCCAAGCCCTAATTTCTAATAGATGTCTCCTTTGAGGGTGATGACAGAGCCTGTGCCTGAGAAAAAGAGATGTTCAGCTTGATTCCTCTGGGCAGCTAATGAGCCACTTCCCTCCTCTCTGTCTTTGTCCCTGTGCTCCTCCCTGAGCTCCAACAGCACTTTCTGTGTAATGAAGAGATAATGCCATAATGGCTTGATATGTTGCACTCAGCCCAGTCATAATGCCTTGGAACAACTAACTGCCACTGTGCGAGAGCTCTAGCAGCTCAGCTGGTCATGTCCAGTGAATGCAAAGCCCTGTATGCCTCTCTAGGCACAGGGCCCATTCAAAGGACCTTCATCACGCAAACCAGAACCAAATCACCGTGTCAGATGTCTCAGGCTTTACTGTCCCACACTTTTCCTTCAGCCATGGGGCAGAAATGCAGTCCTACAGTCACAACCCATACCAGTCACTATGGTTGGCTGTGATTCCTTATGAGCTGAAAATTCTCCTGAGGCCTCAAGAATAAAAATACTGCTAACCCTGGCTGGAAGCATAATGAACAGGAAGAAAGATTGATTGCTATGGCTGTAATTAAGTGAGAGGCTTTGATAGCCTCATAAGCCGCAAGAGCCAAACCGGAGTCCTGATGTGGAATTAGAGTGGTACGGCCCCCCCTCCCTGTACCCCCACACCTTCTCCTGTTAGGGACAGCACCTTAGGATTCTGAGCACGCAGCTGCCCTGCTCCGAGCTTTATAGGCTACAAGTCATTTTAAGAGGAAATGGAAGAAATGAGCTTCCCACAGGTGAGTGTGATAGGCGGCTCAGGGACTGACTGTATGTGGGAAGGTGCAGGAATTGGCAAGCTGCCTCCCACCCTGTGCCTCACCTGATTATAAGGTGTCTCTCCACGTTAAGCATAGGATTGCATCCATTTATAGTCTGCATACAATGCCTCATAGCCAGGGCAGGAGAGCATGAGGAGCAGGGATAGAAGAAGGAGGGAATAATTATCCACCAAGGACTTGAATCCAGTGAGATTTACACCCTTCCTCAGCTATAAACAATCCTGAGAGTTCTAGAAAGAAACACACTTGCTTGGTGGAGGCAAGTGCTGCCTGCCAGACTACAGATGCTCAGCCTCCCCTGCATGCCAATTCCCAAAGGATAACCCAGTTCTCAAAGGGGATGCATCTCTCCACTCCAGTCCTTTCCCATTTGCACACAGAAGTGATGGTTTCGTTCGATATCTCTTTCTCAGTACGAGTGGTGTCCCCAGGGGAGCTAAGAGACATTTTTTCCTTTATTGTAGCTGGATGAGGCTAGTGATCTGCCCGCCAGTCCCCACTGTTTCGCAGCACAGCCACACTAACATGTCCCCACAGAATGGAACAAGACACCATCCCTCTACCTCGGCAGCTCCTCTCAGCCCAGCCTGTCACACGTAGTGCCTCTGTGCTGGAGTGTCCATGTGCAAAATCCAGGATCCTCACGCACAAGTTAAAAGAAAACATTGCCAGGCAGCTTGGCTAAGACCTCAAAGATGATCACAGCAGCCTCCTGTAGGAGTCCCTCTGCCCTCTCCCTCAGGGCCAATCTTCTGGCTCCCATAATGCACAGCCCTTTCAGTAAACACTCTCTCATAAGCTGTAACCTGTTTTTTCCTGCAGCCCATGGGAAACACATGGGTCTTGGGAAACAAACAAGCTTGCACTGACCTCAGGATAAATTCAATAGAGACAGAGCCTTTCCTGTTGCTCTCAGTTTGCACTCAGCCTCACACTGCCATTCATGCACCTTGCCCTCATCCCTTCCTTCCATCTAGTGCAACCATCCAGACAATTCCTTATCCACCAAACACTCCATCCATCAAATCTGTGTCTCTCTTATTTAGGGACGAGGATGTCGTGTGGGACAGTGTCAAATGCACTGCACATCATATTGTGACATGATGCCTTTGAGCTTCCTAGTAACCAGTGAACAGCTCAGCTAGCAAGATCCCATTATAACTGATGTCTGAGCCAGACGGGAGAATTCACCTGCATCATCTTAACTTCTCAGCACCGCTCCCCAGGTGTGTTTGCTGTACATCCCCTTGACCAGGATGCCTGACCCTATCACAACCTCACTTCAATCTTTGTCCATCACACATTGTTGGCCTTCAAACTCAGAGCACCACAGGTGACAGACGTATCCCAAGAGTGACAGGCTACCAGAGTCAGCAGAATGCAGCCTGTTGCCATGGAAATTCAAGCCCCCTTTTCAGGCATCTGAGTGGCTCAGGGGAATGTGGCCAGCTCCCACTGTGAAAAAAAATTTGTAAAGAGTCCCACGGAGAGTTGGTTTTGTATCCCACAATTGCTCTTTTCTCCCCAGCCCAATTACGTGTTCTAGCAGGGAACGATGGATGGCAGGCTGGCTCAGGATGTATGACGTCAAGGTGCATTGTCTAACAGATGAGCCTGCAACCAAGGACACAATTTTCAAGTACAAAAACTCTGCAGGAAAACTTCAGATTTTTTTTTTTAATGTTTGAAGAGATCCATTTTCCCCACTATGCCCCAGGGCAACAGCCTGTGACACCACACAGAAGTTTGCTTTGGAGAGAGCTGCCCATCTGAACATGCATAAGTTAGATCTTGAGGGCTTATTCACTTGTTCACTACCTCGACAGGAGATTTTTCTGACATTGACAAAGGTCTTGTAATAGGTGTGACACACAAATAAATAAGTAAAATAAACCCAGACACTAGGACAGAGGGGTGCTGGCGGAAGCTTCCAGTAAACAAACCAACATTTTTGGCTACAGCATATTTTGTAACTGCAGAAAATGCAAGCAGAGCAGGACAGTTTTAAACTATTTCTCTACATTTCCAAACTTCTCTCATGCGTACACATCCCTGTTTACACAGACACAGGCAGTGTTATGCAGTATTAGGACCAAGAGTATTTCTTTACGTGCACAAGTTGCATCTCAGCCATGTATACTGCATACACATCGTTGTATTCTCACAGAAGTGCCTGCCTATATGTACGTTGGCACTTGTCAGGGTATAGATACGATGCTCACGGAAGAAGATTACGTTCCCTTCAAAGGTGTAGTCAGTTATGGAAAAGTTTTGTCAGGCCTAATTACTTGCACTGTTTTCTCCATTATTTCCAAGATTCCTTTCCCATTGGCACTGACCCTTTTGGTTCGTATGAGATAACAGGTATTTAAGTGAGGCCGCTGCTGGTGGACATTCCTGCTGTAGGAGCCAGGTAATGAGCACTAGGAACATCCTTGGGCTTTCAAAGCTCCAGACAGCTTCATTAGCCAAACAAAGGCCACACGTCCGGAGTTGTACAAAGAGGCAGGGGTGTGATATAGAAGAGCTCTAGCTTGAGACTGAAGGCAACAGTTCTTCATTACATTATTGCACACGCTGCCCTCTGGGAGCGGCCAGTTGTTCAAGGAGTAGTGATAATAAGCTCTCCAAGGATGCTGGCTTTGTGATGTCCAAAGTGTAGACATTTGAGATCCTCCCCAAACAAAAGACCGTGAAAAAACACCCTCAAGACTTTTCCTTTCAGGCTTCATTCCAGAAGCTCTGAAAGACATTTAAAAGTCTAGTTCAACATGCTTGGTTTCACAGTTTCTTACACCTCACTTAAGCAACTGTCAAAAGCCGCTGTGAAGAATTACTGATGCCTTTCATCATCAGTGGTCCAAAGCTCTCCCCAAAAGGTGCTGCACCCAAGAGATGGAGCACTCTTATTGGAGGAATCCCCTCTGAAATCCACAGTTTATACTATACAAGTCCCCTACTTAGCAGTCTGAAAAGTTCCTTCTGAACTTAGTCATGGAAATCTCTCACAATCCAAATAGCCTCCCCAGAGAAGAAAGATTTACTTCTTGCTTGTCCTTCCTGAAGTCTTTTTTCAGTGAACTTTAGTGATGATAAACACGACAGGCTCTGTAAAACCCAGCAAGGGCACTATTTCTTTTCCCACCATTGCCAGTATAAATATCACACTGAGTCCTGGTGGGTAAGAGCCAAGTTTGAATAATGCTCTTTTGGGGCTTGGGTTCTGAGTCCTCCAGAGATCACAAGAAATCCGCGGTGGTGGGTGAGAATGAGGGATGGATTTAGAATCAGGGACACCAAGAGAAAATATTTCCACCCTAAATTTCACACCTCCTCCTGTGGATTAAAGGGAACTGTTATTACGATGCACCCTAGAAGGTCATCTGAAAGACAGAGCATCCCATCCCACTCCCTGGAACATCTCTGTAGCTCTCAAGGTTGTATATCAAGGAGGAAACCTTGCTTGTACTTCCTTCCTTCACTCCCACCCTGCTTTGATGCAGTGCTTTTCTGGGAAATCCTAAGGGAAATAGTTTTGAAAAAGAGGCAAGAAATTGAATCAAAAAATCAATCAATGAACAATTTGTTTCCCTGGGAGCCAGGATGAGACTTGGACAGATGGGAATGGAGTCACAGAGCCAAGGGACAAGCAGCACAAAGGGGAGTGCTCAAGATTTACACGCAAGAGTAAGCAGCCCCACGCGCAGAGTGATTTTCCTGGTGTCCTTGCCTGCTGCTGGGTGGGTGAATCAAGCTCCCAAGCTCTGGCTACACGGGTACAGTTTTTGTGCCAACTTTTGGTCTGAGCTGAATGGCAGCAGAAGGAGCAGATTCATACTGGACATGGAAGCCCCAGGCAGCCCATATCCAGACACAGCACTAGTCTGAGATGAAAGCCAGAGACTGTCAATCTTGACAAACTAGAATCTCTGTTTGAAACCAGATGGAAAATTAAAGACTAAAAAATAATCTTCCTTCCTAAAAAAATTTAGTTGGGTCGATTGATAGTGATTTTTGCAATAAATTTGTACAACCTCATTTTGTGTCAGCCTTTAAAACACATTTTTACTTTTTTTTAGAAATTAATTTCTTGTTTGGAAGTATACATTTTAAATGTAAAAAAAAAAATCCTACAACTTATAAATACTTTTGTTTAAGAATCCTATTGTTTTCTTCTCCTGTAAACCAGAGCTTCTTTTCTCCATGCTACCACACTGCTCCGCAAATCCTCATGCAACTCTCCAAGGATGTGGATCTATGTCTAATCTCTTTGAAGGCATGAAGGCAGGGTGACAATGGTTTAATCTCATCATTTCCTTCCCCCAAAGAGCTTGAAGCATAGCACGGTGTTCACAGGTTTTTACACAGGTAGGGCTAAACACCCCTAAAAGACCACACAGTCTCTCCTGCCAAAACAGAGAAGCTCCACACTAGCAGTTTCTCTCTCACGACCTTCTTGTTGGCATCCTGGCCTCCAATCCAAGCACCCGCATCTCCACAAATTGCTTCAAGATTACCATGCACTCATCTCCAGTCTCATTTTCCTTTTCCCCTTTTTTTCCCTGATTGTGAGGACTTACCCATATGACAGCTTCATTACAAGTGACCTTCAGCACTGGCTTTGTTGGGGAAGTGATTTAAAACCAAATTACTGATCTATTTCTTTCATCTCCTCCTTCTTACTGAAGGCAGCGATAGCAGCATGGAGAGGCCATCTGAAACAGCACATTTGGAAGACATGACAGAAGGGGAGACAGAACAGAAAGCTAATCCTCCACCACAGTCCAACACGAAAGGGCCAAACTGTTCTTGGAGAAATGCCAAAAACGTTGTACAATTTATTCCAAGTGTATGGATGAGCCTGGTTTAGACCAGGCAGGAGCAGTTCTTAAGGAATTGGGGATTCTACCGAGAGCAGACGGAGGCAGCTTGTAAAAACAGGGGGCAGGTGGCTGCTTGGAAGGCGCTATCACTTTGGCATGTGGGTAAAGAAGGAGGGAGAGGGATATGGGCCTTGTTGTTCTGGGATGGGTTAAATCTCATTGGAACCAGTGAGAAGAGTGCCTGTCTGGTCCAGGTTAAATCAAAGAACGTTTATATATCTCTTTGTTTGGTACAAACTGAAGCAATGGAGGTTACCACTCAAAACACAAGGACGAGGGTTTATCAGGGCATGAGCTATGACTCAGAGCTGTCATTGTAGACAGCTCTTACTGTAGACTAATGGTTGAAGAGGCATTTATGTGTGAAAGAAAAAGAGAAAGGAGAAGAAGATGAAGAAGAAAAAATAACCAGAGCTGGAGCAGATCACCCAAGACAGTCAGAATAAGCACAGGAAACCTGAAAAAAAAAATAATCTTGGTACATGATACTGGAGAAAAGGGTGATTAAAAAGTCCCTTACCTCCTACATGGCACTAATATCCAGAGAAAGCCTAAAAGCAGAGAAAGAGGGGAAGTAGGAGTGGGGAGTCCCTGATGTCATCAGGTGATGTCTTCTCAATCATTAGAGCGTAACATGTCACAGGGCGCACCTGCAGCAAGGCCCTGACTGAATGTTTGAATCAAAGACCTGAAAAACTGGACCCACTCTGGTGGTTCTCATCCTCTTTTTTAGCAGAGGCATCCCCATTAGCCAGCAGTTCCTGAGCAAGGGACCAGCACTTGCAGAGGAGCATTGCTGAGATTTTAGGGCCCAAGACGCAGAATTCCAATTGTCTCTCTTGGACTCTCAGTAACATCGGCAAGAAAC
Source organism: Piaya cayana (assembly GCA_013389865.1). Taxonomy (NCBI): domain Eukaryota; kingdom Metazoa; phylum Chordata; class Aves; order Cuculiformes; family Coccyzidae; genus Piaya; species Piaya cayana. The sequence goes on from WAAB01024866.1 coordinate 294,350, forward strand.
GGCAGTCAGTAACCTCAGGAACAGACTAGAGTTCTGCAGAACTGAATTCTTAGCCTGAGAACTTACATATTATCTGCCTGGTCTATGATAAACATGTAGAAGAGAATCTATGAGATTCTTAATCCATCTAGACTCAGGAAGAGAGGATAAAGACACACAGAATGATTCAGGGAATGAAACTGGTAGTAGGTGATTCACACAATCATTTTAGCAGTGACTTACCAGTTGAGAAGAATTTAATTTACAAACAGAAAACATAAAAGGAAAGTCACGATCGTAAGCAAAACAGGAAGAGAAGAGCTCAATAATGAGAGGCTCACACAAGAGGTGGTGGGTTGAACCAGGTGGCACAAAGAGGCTACAGAGAAAGAAAAGAAAGGGATGAACTACTGACACTGGAGTGCTATTTCCAGCTGACATTTATCTCTGCCTTGGAATTCCCAGTTGGAGAGAAGAGGTGACAACAAACATGAGAAATTTACAGTGGCCACTTTATGCAAATCTAACCTTTCTGCACCTGCCAGGTGGGGAGCATTTATTTACTTTCTGGCTGTCTAGCCACAATGGCAGGAGGAGTGAATCCAAGCAGAATACCGAGAAGGTCAAAGGAATATGGCTCATGACTGTAATTTCAGGACCCGTTCCAGGCATTACAATTTTAATGTGGCAGTTGAGAGATGTACAGCCAAGGCAAATGATCTGGCAGGAGACAAGTGCAAGCGCCAGTGTATTCCTCTACAGGAGCGTTTCATCACTCTGATGGGCAGGTTCAGAGATGCCAATCCTTGTCACAGTCCATACCTGAGTCTTGCTCAAAAGGACCTTGGCAAATTCCTTTAGCTTATGTACGAAAAGTGATTAATTTTAGAACCAGGCAGACCCGAGTTCAATCACCTTTGTCACAATGACTTCTCAAGATGCAAAGATGTGAAGCTGAGCAGTAACCGTGACGTGGCTGAGGGTGAATTTGTCACAATTTTAAATAGAAAGATTGCACATATACATACACTATCAAAGCACTGAATTTATAGCGCATTCTAACAAGTGAAAACAAATTCCTGCCACACTAGAACAAGGCTACCTTTTTTTTTGCATGCTAAACAGTATCTCTTGGCAATGTGTAGTCATATTCAGGTTTTTACATTAAAGAGTCTCCTATCCATGTAAATAAAACACATTTACCACTTCAGCAGAAAAAAGCACAAGAGCCCTTGATGCAAAAGAGTAGGAGAAAAATGAAGACCTGCATATCTGGCTAAAACCACGTGGAAAGATTGCAGATGGGCTGCCAGTGCCTCCACACCATATTGAACCATGATCACAACACAAGAAATTAAAACCAGCGCCCTAAAAGTAAAAATGCCCTCAGATCCCTGGTCTTCCAGGTCAAGTTGCACAGCACCAGCTGCCTCCAAAAGCCTGCTAGGGCTTCTTTAAGTCCCTTGAATTCAAATCTAAGTCAGACAGTTTATAACTCATCACACTGGCTTGTAAGTTTACCTTCATAAGTTTGTGGAGAGAACGCCAACAGGTTCCCAACGCTATCTCCTACAAACTCCAGGTTTCCTTTGGCATCTGCCCTCCATCCCAGTTTTGCTTAGCATGCAAGAGCTGACAACAGCCTCAAGTGATGTGGCTGCAAGGCATGCCAGGGGCATATTTCTGAACTGGGCACGCCCTCCCATTGCCTCCACTCTGCATTTCTGGTTGGTTTTGTGCAAGAAGGGGAAAAATAAAAGATTTATGAAGGGTCAGAGGAAAAAGGCAAAGAAAGAAAAATCCCATAGGATAAAAGAGATGAGAAATTCAAGGTAGTTTTAAAGGACTTAGTGAAGTCAAGAGCCCAAGCTGACCTGAAGTCACAGCAGTGAGAAAGTAAATGGACTTTTAAGGACTCAGGCAGAGATTTTCAAAGCCTTTTCAACAACTCCGATGTTCATTTCCATTTATTTTAGTGGATTGTTTCCAGGAAAATCCTGTGGGCTGCTCTGATTTTGGAGGTCTGATTTCAGAAAAGAGGAGCTAGACTTTGCTTTATTTTTTATCTTTTATATATATATGTATCTATATCTATATAAAGAATCAGCAAAACCAGACAATCATTTCCTTCATCATCAGAGAGCCTAAAGGGTCAAGAATCGCACACTACAGAGGAATCATTGCAGGGTATAAAAGGGAACTACAAAGAGGCACAAGAACAGCAGAAGGGCTGCTGACATTCGCGGTCTTGTGGCTCTGTTTCTTTCCCCTCCCTTTTACCACAAAATGAACAGGTTAGATCACATTTCTCCTAACTTACCAGAGTCACTGCAGCACTGAGTGGAAAAATGGAGGAGTGCGTTGTCCTAGGAATCTTCTATCCCATCCCTTATGTCATTACCTGACAACACCTTCATCTGCTCTGCAGTGCAAGGCTCTGGAGGCAGATTCCAGCTTCAGAACACGGCACAGGACAGGACCACCAGCCACCATGGGACTAAATGCTGAGAACTGTTTGGCACATCAGTTCACAGCGTTTTGTAGGATTTCTCCTATTCCATAAGCTCACGGACTTCATCCACCCCATCTCCAGTCACCACAAAAAGCCCATCCATTATGAGCCACGTGGGTTGTTTCCCTTTCCAGTATAAAACATCAGTNAGACGCAGAATTCCAATTGTCTCTCTTGGACTCTCAGTAACATCGGCAAGAAACGGCAGTCAGTAACCTCAGGAACAGACTAGAGTTCTGCAGAACTGAATTCTCAGCCTGCTCTATCATGAACATGTGGAAGAGAATCTATGAGATTCTTAATCCATCTAGACTCGGGAAGAGAGGATAAAGACACACAGAATGATTCAGGGAATGAAACTGGTAGTAGGTGATTCACACAATCATTTTAGCAGTGACTTACCAGTTGAGAAGAATTTAATTTACAAACAGAAAACATAAAAGGAAAGTCACGATCGTAAGCAAAACAGGAAGAGAAGAGCTCAATAATGAGAGGCTCACACAAGAGGTGGTGGGTTGAACCAGGTGGCACAAAGAGGCTACAGAGAAAGAAAAGAAAGGGATGAACTACTGACACTGGAGTGCTATTTCCAGCTGACATTTATCTCTGCCTTGGAATTCCCAGTTGGAGAGAAGAGGTGACAACAAACATGAGAAATTTACAGTGGCCACTTTATGCAAATCTAACCTTTCTGCACCTGCCAGGTGGGGAGCATTTATTTACTTTCTGGCTGTCTAGCCACAATGGCAGGAGGAGTGAATCCAAGCAGAATACCGAGAAGGTCAAAGGAATATGGCTCATGACTGTAATTTCAGGACCCGTTCCAGGCATTACAATTTTAATGTGGCAGTTGAGAGATGTACAGCCAAGGCAAATGATCTGGCAGGAGACAAGTGCAAGCGCCAGTGTATTCCTCTACAGGAGCGTTTCATCACTCTGATGGGCAGGTTCAGAGATGCCAATCCTTGTCACAGTCCATACCTGAGTCTTGCTCAAAAGGACCTTGGCAAATTCCTTTAGCTTATGTACGAAAAGTGATTAATTTTAGAACCAGGCAGACCCGAGTTCAATCACCTTTGTCACAATGACTTCTCAAGATGCAAAGATGTGAAGCTGAGCAGTAACCGTGACGTGGCTGAGGGTGAATTTGTCACAATTTTAAATAGAAAGATTGCACATATACATACACTATCAAAGCACTGAATTTATAGCGCATTCTAACAAGTGAAAACAAATTCCTGCCACACTAGAACAAGGCTACCTTTTTTTTTGCATGCTAAACAGTATCTCTTGGCAATGTGTAGTCATATTCAGGTTTTTACATTAAAGAGTCTCCTATCCATGTAAATAAAACACATTTACCACTTCAGCAGAAAAAAGCACAAGAGCCCTTGATGCAAAAGAGCAGGAGAAAAATGAAGACCTGCATATCTGGCTAAAACCACGTGGAAAGATTTTGGATGGGCTGTCAGTGCCTCCACACCATATTGAACCATGATCACAACACAAGAAATTAAAACCAGCACCCTAAAAGTAAAAATGCCCTCAGATCCCTGGTCTTCCAGGTCAAGTTGCACAGCACCAGCTGCCTCCAAAAGCCTGCTAGGGCTTCTTTAAGTCCCTTGAATTCAAATCTAAGTCAGACAGTTTATAACTCATCACACTGGCTTGTAAGTTTACCTTCATAAGTTTGTGGAGAGAACGCCAACAGGTTCCCAACGCTATCTCCTACAAACTCCAGGTTTCCTTTGGCATCTGCCATCCATCCCAGTTTTGCTTAGCATGCAAGAGCTGACAACAGCCTCAAGTGATGTGGCTGCAAGGCATGCCAGGGGCATATTTCTGAACTGGGCACGCCCTCCCATTGCCTCCACTCTGCATTTCTGGTTGGTTTTGTGCAAGAAGGGGAAAAATAAAAGATTTATGAAGGGTCAGAGGAAAAAGGCAAAGAAAGAAAAATCCCATAGGATAAAAGAGATGAGAAATTCAAGGTAGTTTTAAAGGACTTAGTGAAGTCAAGAGCCCAAGCTGACCTGAAGTCACAGCAGTGAGAAAGTAAATGGACTTTTAAGGACTCAGGCAGAGATTTTCAAAGCCTTTTCAACAACTCCGATGTTCATTTCCATTTATTTTAGTGGATTGTTTCCAGGAAAATCCTGTGGGCTGCTCTTATTTTGGAGGTCTGATTTCAGAAAAGAGGAGCTAGACTTTGCTTTATTTTTTATCTTTTATATATATATGTATCTATATCTATATAAAGAATCAGCAAAACCAGACAATCATTTCCTTCATCATCAGAGAGCCTAAAGGGTCAAGAATCGCACACTACAGAGGAATCATTGCAGGGTATAAAAGGGAACTACAAAGAGGCACAAGAACAGCAGAAGGGCTGCTGACATTCGCGGTCTTGTGGCTCTGTTTCTTTCCCCTCCCTTTTACCACAAAATGAACAGGTTAGATCACATTTCTCCTAACTTACCAGAGTCACTGCAGCACTGAGTGGAAAAATGGAGGAGTGCGTTGTCCTAGGAATCTTCTATCCCATCCCTTATGTCATTACCTGACAACACCTTCATCTGCTCTGCAGTGCAAGGCTCTGGAGGCAGATTCCAGCTTCAGAACACGGCACAGGACAGGACCACCAGCCACCATGGGACTAAATGCTGAGAACTGTTTGGCACATCAGTTCACAGCGTTTTGTAGGATTTCTCCTATTCCATAAGCTCACGGACTTCATCCACCCCATCTCCAGTCACCACAAAAAGCCCATCCATTATGAGCCACGTGGGTTGTTTCCCTTTCCAGTATAAAACATCAGTAGTGGAAATTAGATTCTTCTGTTTTCTAGATCTCATGAGCTCTAGGTTAAGAAGACTTGGGGCTTCAGTTCTGTCAAACTATCGACTGCCGAGCAGGTGAAGCAATAAGTGGAAAGTAATTGATAGCAGCAGGTAGCTCCAATAAGTTTCTTAATCAATACAATTTATAGCAGAGACAGCTCCAAACACTGAAGCAGGGAAGCCCAGCTTAATGTGTTTATAACCTTTCTCATTTCATTTTGCTCATTTTCCCTTCCCTACTTCTTTCAGCTGTGTTCTTTTGAGAACTAATTTCTCCATGGACATAACAAGCTCATGCTTCATTCACCATTATCTTACTTGTAAATTGAATTACCTGTATGGCAAAGGGGAACTGCCCGAGTTCTCCAGGACAGAGAGGAGCTCAGACACGTGGCCGTGTTCTCAGCAGAAAGTAATTTACCTTTTTTCTGCTATTGGATTTGAAGTGAGGATTAATTAGTGGAAAGTAAACAAACAGACCCCCTCCTCAAAAAGCAATAGAGAGGAAATGGCCATTAAAACAAAGAGCTTTCATCAATAACTGGTTCTTTAATCTCCAGAATGTGGAGAGGGAAGGACGACATTAGCATTTATGATGCCAAGGGACTGTTTATGGATTTCTCCTGCCTTAATTTCCCCACTCATAAACCAAGGATATAACATCCTTCCCTCACAGCGCAGGGTTTATTTACCTCAGCTCATTGAGATCATGCAACAGAAAGTACTCATCGTTAAATGAAATACTTTCTCTGTGTTAAGAACTGTAACTGTTCTGACAGGTGACGTAAAACACATCAAGCGGTTACGGCTTTCTGACAGTGACCAAAGTGTGCATCAAGAAAGATGGGAGGCCTTTCCAAGTCTTCCTGATGGATCCAAGTTTAAATAGTTTACTGCTCAGAACTAAACATTTCAGCTGATCGTGCCAAGGACCCTTCAGATATCCTGCCAGTGCTGTTATTGCATGGACAGACGCTCACAGTTCTGAATTCTGCCAGTCTCTTCTCTCCTGGGTTTTGTGTGTGCGCTAATGAATGTGGTAAAAGGAGCCTGAAGGAAACAGAACTGAAAGGCAGGTAGCCAAGGGTGGCTCCAGGTGTTATAAGGGTGTTTCTAATGTTTTTGCATAGACAGATTAGGACGCAACAAGAAATTAACTCACATTTTCCTCAAAGCACAGCACAAAAAACCCCACCACACCATCCCAGAAACACTTATGCTATGTATGGTAGCTCCTACCTGAAAGCCACTGGAATAGATGGAGATTCTTTTCCACACCTCCAGTGATATGGGTACAGAATCTTTCTCCTTCTCAGCAACTTCTGTTTCCCAATATTATCCTTCTGGAAAAAAGACAAGCATAAAATTTGTTAGATGGAGAAAGTGGATACAGAGGAATTTTCTCTGTATTAAGAGCATTTTTCTTCTTCCTTGTTGGCTGAGATGGGAAATGAAAAAGCTGATTTCCAGTCCTTTCAAAACTTTTCACATAAACATGATCAATATTTTTTTACCACACAAACAAACAAAAAAAATGTGCTTTAACCTGAAAAGGTCTGTTTTGGTAAATATAAAAAGCTGATTATTACTCCAAATAACCAGATGGAGAATACTACGAAATCATTAAAAGACCATATTTGTCAATAACTGACATTTTTCAGCAAAGTTTTAATTAAAAACCATTTTCCAATGGGTTAAAACCCCACAGTTTTCAGCAAAAGGCTAAAAATACCGAGAAAGGGCCTGAGGTGAAATTTTTGGCAAGATGAGTAAACCTCAGTAGAAAGCCTGTTCCATGGGAGATGTCTCATTCCACTCCAGTGACTCAGCAGCCTCAGACATGCTCCCAAGTTGCTCAGTGCTCTTCCAGGACTATTATATAAACTATTCCTTCTTCAAGAAAGCTATGACTATTTAAGATAGTTCATTAAAAAAAAATAAGTCTCAGTCAGTTCCAACTGAAGAATCCAAAACAAGGACATTAGTATTCAACTTATTGGAAACTATCACTTGTCCTCATATACAGACCAGGAAGGCATTCTCTAAAGAGCCAGATTCTCATGAGACAGAGGTACAGTCGTGGTTAGATGATTGCTTTTGAAGCTCTTTCAGAAAAGGTCATCTCAGCCTTTTTTCTCTGAGAACCATGGCCTTCTTGAGCTCACTGTGAGGAGGTTTTCTTTGTGGAAGGGACAACTTTAATGGGACAGATATTCCTACAGGGATAAAAGTGAGATGCTTTCAGTGAGGACCCTAGAGAGGAGCTAAATTTCTCCCACGTGCAAAGATCCAGCCCAGAAAGGCATAGGTGCACTTAAAGTTCCCTTGACAAGCCCTCAGGAAGATGCTGAGAAACATTTGACTCTGTTTCCAAACCCTGAGCAGGAAGATCCGTCTTCTTCCCTGGGAGTAGTGCAGAAATGCTATGTCAGCCATCAGGGAGCTGCAGAAGGTCCTGGCTCTGATGAGGACCTGTTCATACTTCATTCTGTGAATCAGAACAGGACTCTTCATGCAATGCCCACCTGCAGCAATGCCCGTAAGATACTGTCTCAAGGAGACAACTTCCCTTTCTTTTTAAGAGATTTAAAGTGAATGAATAATTCATCCTGAATGACTTTGAGCCAGGCGACTCTCCATGTTACCACCTGATTATATGTTCCATAAAAAGAGATGACAGCAATTTATCTCTTTTCTCTTGCTGGGTGGGCTGGTGAGGGGATAAATATGCTGCCACCAAACCCGAGTGATGAATCATCCCTCAGAGCAACCAACGACACTTTTACTCATTTGGCATTTAGTGCTTCCCAGTGGGAGCAGTAGGGAGATGGACATCAGCATAAGCCTTCAGGAAAGGAGAGAAGACCATGGGTAATGGCGGTCCCAGTTCTCTCCGTTCACCCCCACTGGACTTCTCATCACTGCACCTGAGCCTTTCTCCTGAAAGCAGTCGAGTCTGCGAAGATGAGGTGCTCACATTGCTGTCTTGTGACAAGGAAAGCAGCTATTAAGTCTTACTCTACTCTATTATTGATGGAACAGTGAGGTTATGCTGGAGGAGAGGAACTCCGTTAGACATTCCCCAGGATCATGCTTTCTTGTATAACAAGCTGCATAAGCACATGCCAGTTGTTCAGCTGGGAAATGGGACTGAGAGAGATTTGTCCTGGGAATTAAAGCACAGGCTCTACTTAAAGGAGAGGGGACTGCAAGTGGGTGCTGCTCCTGCTGAAGGGGAAGTCTGCTGCCCTGTCCTTTACCTACACCCACTTAGGCAAACCTGAACCTTTCCCAAGAGCAGATCACTAGTTCTGCCAAGACAGGGCTTTTTGGATGATCTGAAAGCACCATGGACCAATTAGGGCCAAGTCAGAGAAGCGAGAGCTTCCTTTCCTTAAACAACTCGATGTCCTGCTATTACTGCAGTTCATTATGGGGATGCCCTATATTTTTATGGTCATATAGACAGCTGCTGTCAAGCTACACCAAGCCAAAGGCAGTCAAGTGCTTGATCTTCTTGTCCACAAAGAATGTGACCTGGCTAAAAGTTTTGTCCCCTTGCCACAATCCCTCTGCACGTGCTCCCACCTCTGCCCTCCAAACCTCATATGCCTTGTGCTACACAGGAATTCCTCTGCAGCAAGATGCACCCACAATCACTGGAGCAAATGAAACCATTTCCTTGTGCACATATTGTGCTGGGCACATCCACACCTCCCGTGCTTTCACCTGTACACTTTCTTCTGCTACCTCTGTTCTGCCCACTGCTCCCAGCCTGCAAAGGGCTGATACAGCACGTAAATGTGCTACAAAGACACATCCTCCCCACCTCTGTGCCGGCTATGGGGAACATAAAACACAGCGGAGATTGCTGCTATTTTATTATTTATGAAGCTTTGGTTATTTCGTATATAAATAATCCATGACTGCAAAGTGTTGCTGGCACTGTAATTGAATATTCATGAGGTATTTTTGTTGAGGATTTTCACCATCATTTCCAACCCAGACACAAAAATAAAAATCATCATAATAAAAATTTCATCTGTCATTTCACAGTTTCAACCCCTGAGAAACAAAACCTCTCTCTCTCCCACCCTGAGGGCTTTCTGTGCAGGGGGGAACAAAACAGTAGGGTTAATCTGGAAGGCAGGTTGATGCTGCATTAGAAAGAAGCAGGAACATCCTGCACATGGCTCTGCCTGCTGTCTTTTAACATTGTCAGGATGCTTCATCTCGGGATGTATGCTGTCTGCATAGAGTACATGCAAATTCCCTCTCTTCCTCCTAGAAGCATTTCTCTTTTCAGGTTTAATCCTAGCCAGAACCTTGACAGGGAAGCATCCAAGTGGAATCACTCATCGCGGAAAATGGAAGCCTGTTGCTGCCACCCTGTGGAAAATGATGACCCCCCAATTGTTGGAGACCACTCCAGAGGTTCACAAAGCTACGGCTATTATGGTGGTTAAAGAGATTTGTGAGGCTGTCGTGACCCGGATGAGACTCAAGGGTAATGAAACCAGGGCATTTCCATTAAATAAATGCAGAATTTGCAAGGAAGATGCTCAGATGCTTTGCAGGAACGATTGATGGTGTCTGCGCTATACCCATGGTGCACAGGGGACGTGTGCATCAAGAGGGTGAAGGACCACTGCTGCTGAGGCTCCCAAGGACAACTCTGGCAAATTCTTGGACACAAGCAATGATTGTGCGTCTCTTGCATCCTGGGATAGTCTAACGTGCTTGCCGAGATTCCTCTTTTTTTCTCCCAAGGCCCTTTCTTCACTGTGCCCTTCAGCTCCTTCTATTCAACACAAAAAAACCCCTCCAAAACAGGCAAGGGAGGGCTAACTATAAACATTCTTCCCTTGCCCTACTTTCTATCCACATCTCCTGTAAGGAGGTTTTGTGGTTGCCTGCATGGTGTATCACTCCTGCCTCCTTATCACCTAGTGTCCCAGTTCTCTTGAACTTCCTCAGATCACAGTTCCTTCCTTTTTCAATTGTGTGAAGCACTGTATGCACAGAAAGGAAACAGCAGCAGGAGAGACAGCATGTTCCCATCCCTGGTAACCCAGCCTCCTCAAGCCCAAAGAGGGGCATATGAGAGCCTGGCAGTCAGATCTGAGATCCACACCCTCCCCAAATCAGCCACAGTCCACGTGCAAGCAGCATACGGGGCCAGAGCTCTCAGAGCACCTTACCTTGCAAGAGTGATTTATGGGCCCTGTCAATCTGGCAGACTGAACTGCAGAGACAGCTGGAGTGTGTGGCAAAGAGAGCAGCAATCCATCACCACCCGGTGGGAGTCACCCAGGAATCCATTCAGAGCTTCACCACAGTGACAACTTTGCAGAGGCAAAAAGAGAAACAAAGGGAAGAGATGGAGACGGAGACAGTGAGCCAAGAGTGGAAAACCTACCCAGGATTTCTCAGAACTTCAGAGTAACAGAAGGAAAGCAAGACACAAACATGAAAAACATTTTTTTGTGTTTGCAATGATTCAGGTGATCCTGCTTTAAAGCCACAAATTACAACGCCTCACATGGCTGAGCAGGGCTTTCTGGTGTCAGCCATACCAGCAGCAATCAGGAATTGCTTTCCCATTTGCTAGCTACAGAGCTTTGTGGTAGAGATTAATCAGCTCCAGGCAAGATGACTGGATGGTTTTGATGGCAAGGGCATTTTATTGTTAGGGAGCTGCCACTGGCAGAGGCATTCAACCCCGGTTCCACTACAGAAGAGAAAGGTGATGCCCTGTACTTGAAGAAATACAAAGCAAGCTGCAGCAATTCACTATATGCACTGGAGTTTGTAATCTTATCTAGTGCTGAATTCTCAGCAGGAGCAAACCTGCTCCTTGGAACAGTGCTGGCACACAGAGACACGCAGCACAGACAGGCACAAAGTCACAAGAACACACAAAATATTTGTACAACACACAAAGTATGTACAACAGCTCAGCAAGCACAAAGGAGAGAGGCGCACACACACAGATATACAAGTGTATGGAATCTACAAGTGTGTTAGGAATCTAGAAAGTAAACTCAAAGATGCACAGACCCTCCCCTGTGCAGTGCTACGAGCAGTACAAGAACATACGTTGTCTTTCTTTGATCTACAACTCAATAATAAGAGATATGTCAAGTTATCTAGTAATACACCTCCTTTCCATCCCCAAACTCCATAAAAAGCCAGGGAACGTGATTTCTCCTAAATCTGTGTTAGACACTAGGGAGGGAGGTAAAGAAAAGAAGTGAGCATCTGCTCTTGGAGGAAAGAAAAGCAATTTAGCTTTGAATAGGGAGCAGCAGAACAAAGCACATTATTTGTTTTTGCTCTGGGGACAGACACGGATGCTGTTTTGAATCATGCTGATTACAGGTAAGCTTGTGCTCTTAAAGCTCAGGGAAGATGGAGGTTGTGTTGGGACCACTCACAACAGAATAAATCAGCTGAAAATTTCATCAAGAAAATTAATCATATGAACAAAGAGAAGAAGCTGGGAGTAGGGGAACCAAAAGTATTTGGGCATCGCAAGGTGGATAAGACTCTGGGTGCAAAAGAGATGAGGGTGGGGATGAGGGAGAGCCCCTGTGGGAATAAAAGAGAGGTGGGCATGAGCTGGAGCAGCCAGAAGGACTGCAGAGGAGAAAAGTGGTTAACTGGGACTGTGAAGAAGGGATTAGAGGCTTCCTGACCTGGGTTTATTTCTGATACATGTCTCTTCTGGCATCCTTTACTTGCCTCCAGAAGACCCTCTCCCCAGTTAAGACATCCACGCACACAGCATGTATCCATCTGCTTTCAGAAGACACAAAAGTGTGTGGACAATATGATTTCCAGTGTCTCAGGAGCTGCTTCACAGCATGAGACAGGCTGAGTAGTATCTAGTTTATGTCCAGCAGATTCTCTGGTGCCATCTGAGTCACACACACTATGTGGAGCCATTTCAGTTTATGATCCTTTTATCTCTCTGACGAAGGGATCATACAGTGCTTCTCCCAAGAAGAATAATGAAGCCTCATACATTACACATCCTCCAAAGGACTTAATTTCCCTTAATCTAAGGGGAGGATTTGCCTCCAGTCTCTAGCCCTTTTATTATCCATTTGTTGCTCCATCTGCAGCACAGATCATAAAGGAACTTTTTTTATTTTTTGAGTCAATCTTGGCTTGGGCCTCATTAAGGCCTTGCACAAAGTCCCAAGCTGCTCGCAGTGCAGAGAAGCAGAATGAGACAGAGGCCCTGAAGGCTGGATGGCCTTGTCCTCCCTCTTAACAGTGCACTGCAAGGACAAAGGGGTGTCTGGCTCATAACCAGAAAATTTAAATGATGGTTCAAGGGAAATGCATCATTGGCACTTACCCTTCCCTCAGCTTGCTCTGAAATGCGATGTTCTGACAAACAAGAATGTTTCTGCTTTGGTGAAATACTGCCATTCCCACCATGGTAGCAGCAGGAGCATCAGACAGTGAACCAAGACTCCTCTGTGCTACACGAGGTCCAAACAGTTCCCCCATCCCAGCGAACACATCCAGTGTTCTCAGCTTGTTTTAGAGATCACATGACATACATGCAGCCTATCGCTATGGTGGGCTGTGGTTACCAAACCTGCTCCTGGCTCTTTCACTGATCCGCTGTATGGCTTTGAGGGTATTTAATCTCTTGTCTTTGCTTCTCTTTCCTCATCTGCAAACCAGAGTCTTACAATTCAGTATAGCGGATTATTTTAAAGGGTCTAGATGTCGTAATGGTACAACTCGGCATGGAAAGGAGACTCGAGAGGATTAAACAAGACACTGTGTTCTCTGCTTTTTTTTAACAGCTGTGTGCTAGCAGGAAGGAATACATGTCCAGGGAAGCACACAACCCTTTGGTGCAGCTGCCACAGCTCCTTTACCAGCTAGGAATATACATGTATACATGTATACGGTGCTGCCTGCTAAAGTGCTGCTGCTGCTGTATGTTTTCCCCTTGCTGTTCTTGCTGAGCTAGAAACTGGCACTGAACTGAAAGTAATTTCCTTTCATTTTAAATAAATAATAATTTAACAATGTATGCTGCTGAATCCATTCTTGCATCAAAGGGAAGATGATTGCACTTCCCAGTCCGGAAAGACAGAGAGGGGAAGAAGTCACGGCTTTATAATTAAATTTGCTTTTCCTCCTTTCATTGTGCATCTCATTAAGAAAAAAGGAAAGAAAAAAGGAAAGAGAAATGAAAAAACCACACACAGAATCTTGTGTTGTCTCAGCCTCAGGAAAAAAAGGAAAAACTCCTCTTGTTTGCCTCTTGCTGCTACTTCCATATGACCACATGCATAACACAGGTAAGGAGACCCTTCCAGTTCTGCATGGGTGCCCAGCACAGCAGGAAAAAACAAGGCCATTTCAGTTGCTGCCTGGGAGAAGAGCAGAGAGCCAAAACCTGAAGAAGTTGCTAGGCATTTTCTTTGACATCTCATACATCTAATATGCTATTAGGAGCGCTATTCACATGTGGTAGAGGCAGTGCCACAGCCAAGGGCACTGCGACGTGCTTAGGATTATCAGGCAATTCACCAGCTCTCTGTGCTGCTGTGGCAGCTGCTTTCCCTGGCTGCTCTCTATCTGGGGGCTGTTTTAATCAGCCAGGCTGATCAGATGCCCCCATTCACAGGCCTGGCATTGCACCTCATTGTATTGCTACAACTCTAAACCCAGGCACCAACGTTTCTTGCAAGCTATGGCACCAGCAGAGGTGTACGAGCACCAGCAAAGCTCTGACCAGCCTCTACAAGTCCTGGCCCAGTGTGCACTGGGTCTGGAGCCTTGGAAGCCAGCCTGAATCCTGCACTGTCTGCCCAGCAGGAACACCCTCAGGGGCTGGAGATTACTCACCTTTACAGAAACTCAATGCATTAGGGAACAGCAGGAAACACTCTCATTCAATCAATGCAAAAAAGCACATTGCAGCTCTCTCCATAATGAGCCTACACTCACAGCCATCTTCCCCTGTGGAAAAACAAATGATTCAGTATAAGGAGGCTTTGCTGTATTTAGTTTGTGAGAACAGCAAAGATGTTTTCCTTAGTAAAAGCTATTGAAGCTACAGTACTTCGATACTACCCAGGTTAACTCCTTCAGAACAACCTTTGCAGGGTGATCTTTCTTTTCCTTGTCCCTGTGCTGCACAGACTTACACTCTCTGCACTGCATCCATATTTGCTTTAATCCCATAAGTGGACATCCCTTGGTCTTGCAGGCAGCTCACTTTCAGCATAGACTTTGGTCTAAGAACTGTCTGAATTCTGTGAATCACTCTTTCCCTGCCTCTTCTCTCTTTGTACAAGGAAGGTTTTTCTCTTTGCACCTTCCACTATTTAGTATGGCAGAAAGGGAGGAGGAAATCACCTTCAGCTTTCCTCGCCATCTGCATCCCAAGTGCTCCAGTGGGATTCGGGCTGCATTCCAAATTGTTCCATTTGCAGTGGATCTGGGGCAGAGGGAGGACAACCTGACCGTGACATGTCTCAGTGGATAGGGCTCCAGAGCAGCTAGATTCTGGGACATTTCTGTTCTGGCTACCCCAGATATTTCTGACTAGGGCTGCCGAGCACTCTCCCTCAGATAGCATCCCAACTTACCTGAGAATCTGCAGCACGGCCTGATAAAAACAAACAGCTTTCCTACAGACAAAATTTAAACACAAGGAAATAATAAAAAAAATATAAAAGTGGCAATATTGGTGCATTACAATATAATGAAACCTCTTTTTTTCAATTTGTTTCTGCCCCAGATAGTGGCAGTGATCAGCACTTTACAAAAGATGCTTCTTCCACATCCTGGCATATGTTATTACTGTTATTAATAGCAAGCTGTTCCCGGGGGCAGCACTCTGCACAGGTACATTTATTTCCTTCACAGCCCTGTCACCCCGGTGCCGGTGCTCCAGTTCCCTACAGCACACCCCAGTACGAGGCAGGGGAGGCAGATGAGGAGTTAGGCACAGCTCTGCCACGCTCCAGACACAGCTTAGCCTTGTTCTGTCACGTAGGATGAGCCTGTTCTTAGTTTTATTTCACCGTAATTGCATTACCTGTGTCTCATACCACAGTTGTTTCCTGTTCCTTTCTCCTAAATCAAATGTGCCCTTAGCAGAGAGAAATACTTGGACACTATCTACCTCCCTCTAAGCGAGCAGGAATGGGAGATAGCAACAACTTATTACTCAGTAACGAGGCAAACTTTCTCTTTGTTTTTTGGTTTCCAAGTGCTGACTCATATCTTCTGCCTTCAGAACACAATCTGACGTGTCCTTTCCATGGGACAACAGCTATTTCTCAGGAATAAGCAGGTACCTGCTTTGGTGTTACTATGACCACCTCAGGTTCCAAATCATTCCCTGACAGCAGGTCCTGGTGTTCAGACATGCGAGCAAGTAACGAACTGGGGCTTAACAATAAAACATGCAACAACAGAGCTGGAATAGCCACCCTCCAGCCAACCAAGGGGAGATAGAATGAACAAGCAGGCCAGCACACGCCTCTTTTTCTCCACTTGTCCACTGTTTATCTTATCTGCCTTAACAGTAAGTGCTCTGGGGAAGCAACACTGTCTCTCAGTATCTAATAGATCCCAGTCCTTTGGATTCCAATAATGTCACAGTAGCAATCACAGCAACAATCCAGCCTCAAATCCTGGCAAAACAAGGGCAAGGGAAGCATCCTCACAGAAACTCCTCACTCGGAGAATTCTTAGGTTGGATTCAAAATACACAAGGTGCATTCTCTCCCGACACAGAAGTTGTGCTGAGCTCCCTCCTTTGTCTTATTTGCAGCAACTTCTGTGGGTCACATTTGCCTTTCCTAGGTGGGATGAGGCTCTGGGCAGTCACTAAAGTGCTAAACCAACTCCCTGACAGTAATGCAACCCAGAATTTGTGAGCACTGGAGAAATCAATACAACTGAGAAGCTTAGCTCCTCTCTGCCCGCTGGCCGTGTTCATCACCAGCACAAGGTAACAGTGTAGAGCCATTTAATAACACAGCTCATTAGGCTTCTGACAGCAGGAGATGATGGAACTAAGGCCTCAAACATACAGCCTCCATGAGACTATTTGTATGTGCAATTTCACTGCACATACAAAAGTTATACTTCCCAGCAGGTGAGGAACGCGTGTCTGACACAAGATCCAGAAGGAAATTCCCTAGGAAAATCATGTAGGATTTTCCCTGAGGGAAATGCTCAGAAACTTGCTTGGAAAATCGTTTGCATGAAGCAGGTAGAGATGACATAGAAGAGACAGTTTCTTTGGATTCCCCACATCAAGAAAACAAACAGAGCTCAGTTTTGTCAGGGAAACTCCAGAACAATCACTTCTGGCTGGTCTGGTCTACATTACAACTTCTCTCTCCTTGCCCTAGGATCTTGGGCTTAAGCTTCTCTATTGCTTCAAATACTAACATTCAGTGAGAAATAGAGACACAGGGGACAGCCAGAATCCAGTTCTGAACACCCTACAGTGGTGTTGAAAGAATCTCACTAGCTGCAAGCTTAGAAGTGGTTTTCATATGGGGAAAGACCAGTCCCTCCATCAGGCAGCAGAAGAGAACAAGAAGTATCAAGACTTGCAAGGCACAGTTCTCCTGGTGGGACCGTCATGCCACAAGCAAAGGCTGGAGGAACCAAAGGCACCAGTAAAACGACAAGGAGTAATATCCTGATCCCTTTGAAGTCGCTGTTCCAAGACACCGCTGATTTTAATGAGCTGGGGGACTTTATCCACAGCCTCTTTCTACACCCTTTGTAATGCTATAACGAGGTTGATGTGATGTGGAAGCAGGAGCAGGGCTCCTAGCTGTTATAGCCGAAAGGAAACATTTTGATCATTAACCTGATAAGCAAGCATGAAAACAGACCACTTCATTGTTGCAACAAGCATTGCCACTCAAGGCATCACGTGCTTCTTGGAAAGACACCCAGACTGATTTGAAGACTCCTAACAACAATCCATCACAATCCTAGGCAAGCTGTTCCAATGCCCCATTATTGCATTGTTTAATTTTTATTTCGGGTCGAAGTGAGTCACACTCCCAGCTATTCACCTTCCAGGCACTGGATTTCTCTGTGGCCAGTCTGCTAGATTAATGAGCCTTCTATTAGCAGTAATCTTCTCCTTATATTTAAAGGCCGTGACCAAGTCACCTCTTCAGCTTCCTTTGTATACACCAGATGCAACTTCTTGGCACTGTCTCATTCCAGAGAGTTGTGTAAGGATAAATACACACAAGTTGTGATTCTACAGTGATGGAAAACAGAATTTCCAGAAGTGCAGTCATTATTCAGAGCTGCTCACTGAGTTTATCTGCACTGGACATAAAGTTTTGATAAAAACTCACTGGCGTGGGCAGCTGTTTCTTTGCTGTTGGCTGGGTAAGTCAGATAGAATGGTTTCAACTGAAGAGCACAGAAGTGTGTAAATGTTCCTGCCGGCTCCTCCGAGCGCTTGTGCGTGCAACTGCAAATTACTTCATAAAACCTCTGTACCAGCAAAATGCCCCTGCGTGACTATTTGGGAAGAGCAGTATCAGGAACAAACCGAGTCAGGTTTCCCCTAACTTCTGCTTCTGACAATGTGATTCTGGCAAAAAAAGGGAACAGAACCAGTGCCCACAAGAGGTTTCATGTCATCTACAGAGCTCAGCACCTGGGTGAACCCAGGCTGCTCTTTGGAAAACCAGACATTACCAACATAGCTGAAATCATGCAGTTTAATCACAGTGCTTGTTTGTAATATGCAGCTTGCTATTCCGTTCTCATTCCAGCTCTTTGGCCGTTGCCAGCACTTTCATTTTATTATTCACATATTTTCCCCTTTACTTCCTTTAGGAATGTAGTGACTTATTTCTCATCTCCCTCCACCTCATGAGAGCTCATAAAGCAGCATGAAGGGCAAAAGATCTGAAATACATTAGCAAACAGCAATGCAGCTGAACCAGAAGAATCAGAATTAAACTCAGTTGGTTCTTGCCAGGCCACTCCCGGCTTTCTTATTGTCTACACAAACATATTTCTCTCAGCTTGAAATTAGCATTGCTTTTAAATGTTTTCACACTCTAAAATTGTTTCTAAATGTGCATATTAGGTGGTGAAACAACTTACTAAGTTAATCTACACAAGCTAACATTCATTTCAGCAGAAGCCTATTATACTTAATATGCCCTCTCCTCACTTCTCGGGACCATAAAACGCAGAAGCACTAATGAAACCAGCATATTGGTTCTTAACCTAGTACTAAAGAGACCAGGGTATCAAAGACAAGAAAAAAAGCATACATTTTAGTTGTAGAAACACGTCTGTGCAAGAGACAACTGCAAGCTTAGCAAGACCTTGATATATATATATAATGGCACTATAGAGTTTCCCTAGGAAAAAGTGGAGAGATGCTGCTTCCATATAGCTTTCCATGCCAAAGAGTGTTCAGAGGAAGAACTGTGAAAACAATATTTGCTTGATCTGAAAAAGCAAGCTAAAAAAATGTGGGTTGGGCCAAGTTTTAAACATAACTGCACCTTAAAAAAAGCCTTTTGTCGTGCTGGGCTTCCCCTGAGGAGCAGACCAGAGACTCTAACAGACCTTGCTGTCAGGTATGGACTCTAACCGAGCAACACCTTGGTTCTTCAGGACACTTCTGATGGTGACAGAGTAGGTTGCCATCTGCGTGCAAGGAAGATGACAGTGCTCCAACCTTTGCCAGGGCTTCAGGAGTGTACAATGCCTGCTCTGACCATTGGAAGGAATTCAGCACTCCTACAGTTAAACCACCTGCAAAAGCAACACAAGCTGCACTAGCAAAAACTCTTTTGCAGGTGTCAGTAGTATCTGTACAGAAGAAAATCATCAGGTGTCGGGAAAATGACCTTCACAGCCCCCTGTCCATTCATGTTTTTCACACCCCTTGCTGGTATGACTATCTGGTAAGTCATTACCACTAGATCTGGAGCAGAATACAAAGTGACTTTCAGCTGCATGTCTGTCAAGGACATAGGAACTATGATAGGCAGGAGTTTGAAAGCACTCGGCTGCAAAATGGGAAGAGGAGTGATTTCAAGCATTAGTTTAATCCATATCTGAGACAGAACTGAGTCAGACTCCTGGGAGGACACACATAGTATTGGCCACGGAGGAGGGAGACAGTAGACCTTGTCTTGCCCACTTACCAAAACACGTGCTTGCAATGGTGAAAGGGCTTTGCTCAAGCTACCTAAGTCCCACCAGGAAATGTCTGGAAGGTTTAAATGTGTTCTTGCATTGCTGCTGGATTGTAACTGTTAAGCAAGGAGTCCGGAGATTTGGGGAGTTTAGTTCAGGCACAGAAGGGAGAAGGCAAGTTTCGAAGGAGTTTGGACAGCTGAAAGGTGGATAGATGTGCTTGGGACACTTTTGGGATGTGAAGGACTGGGCTGGGGGTATGCTCCAGGTTGGATATGCACATACTGGGGACTGGGGACTTCTAGTAGGCTGCTGCCTCTGTGGTGGCGATGAGACAGCCTGAAACCTAGGGGAATACAGCTGGCAGCCTCCATGATCAAGGGGAGCGTGGCGTGCTCCCTGGGGGATGTACGCTGCTAGATCCATGTGTGTCCTGCTCAGATCATTGCTTCTACTCCATAGGAGAGAAAGATTTGGGGGAAAGCCTCAATCCATGCCTCTGCATTGCAGTAAGCATGCAGAGCCCCAGCACCCGGCAGAAGGGGATGGGATGAATGTGCCTGGCTCCACCCCAGTCCCACCCCTCTTTCCCCAAACCACAGCTCAGCAATCTAGTCTAGCTTGCCAGGTTGCTCTCTTCCTTCTCTCTTTCTACCTACAGGTTTACCAGGGACGGAGTAACAGGGGCAGAGAATAAATCAAGTGCTATATCAGAGCATTCTATCCCTGACTGTGTAAAGAGCAGCTTTTGTGACTTCCTGATGTGATTTACCATACAATGACAACCTTTAATGTCTGCCGGTGTTATAATCTACTTTATCTTAATACAATCTTCCCCTGCTGAACCCTCCAGAGTCTTAACAGCTATTTTCAATGGAGTTTTTCTTATTATTATGACTTGATACTGTGATTACTGTCGCACTCCTGCTCTTTGTGGAAGGGGAAATTAATAAGTTTTTTCTTAAGCACTTTGCACCAGAGTTGAATACCAAACAGTCCCTGAGCTGGGTTCCTGCGCCTGCTGGATTCAATTAGGAACCTTTGCTCTGACTTTCCAAGACACAGCAGTTTTCAGATCAACAGCACGTCAGCACACAAGGCCCTGTTCCACTTCCCCCAGGCTCTCATTTTGGAGAGGAAAGGAGACAGGCACAGAGGGAGGAATACAGGGCTTTTCTTCTTCTCTCCTCTGGCTGCCCCACTCGCGTTGTTTCAGGACTATGGAACCCTCATCACCTCCTGACTCGCCGACTGCTAAGGCAGGATAAGTGGTGGCTGCATGAGCAGCCAGGCTCAGAGCCCAGGCTGCAGAGCTAGTGCCAGTATTGATCAGGAAAACTGAAAAAAGTAAACAAACTCTCTGTAATTACTCACCTTGATGGATGCCAGTAGGTTTGTTCGCTTCCTGCAAAGATGCCAATAGCCCAACAGAGCAAACATTGGCATTTTGTAATAAAACCATACAGGTAATTAAAAAAATCCTGACAGGACTACAAACAAGAACATTATCTATTAACTGTTTCAGTGGAGCAAGAGGGAATGGATAGTGAAGATTCTTCTTCATTTGAGGGGGCACAAATTTAATGGATACTTGAATAAGAGCTGAGCCAGTAAGAAATCACATACAGTCCTCTTCTCTGCCACAAAATAACCCCTTAGTTACTACAGCATTCTTCAAGGTCTCAGTAGGACTTAGGGCCCCTCTGCATTGTGTGTTTGTTCTATATCAACATCTCAAGAGACTTTATCTAAAACCAGCAAAAAAAATCTGGAGGGAAGAGGGTTTGTCCTGTTTTGCAAATAAGAAGCAGAGACACAGGAGCTGACTTGTGTTTCACCAGTCTCCTCCTGAAGCACGGAACATCCTGCTTTCCCAAGGTCCAATCCAGCACTCTGCCCATTTAAGAGTGGAGCAGAGGCCACACACTATGACAGATAAACTCTGGGAAAGAAAGCAGAGAACAGTAGTTAGTGGCAGACTTTGGTGGCTATCTCACATTAATCTGAGTTGGAGTTATGAGGGAGAGAAGGGGCAGTGAGGGAATGAACAGTCAAAAACTGTGGGCTACACACAAGGTGAGGATCTAGCACCATTTCCTCTGTTTTGCACACCAGTTGCAAAGAGCCCTCAAAGAGCAGGGACAGAAATTAGAGGAAAAGAGGGGCAGTGCATAAGGTGAGTCACAGACTGCTAGAGACTTCCCCATTGCCAAGGCCAGTGGGTGGTTTCAGATTCCCTTTTTATGGCCAGAACCAGCAGCCAAAGAGGCAGCTGAAGAATCAAACATGCTCTCTGGCAAGCTGACAGTTCATCAAGTGCATAAGCCCAGCAGCAGGCAATGCAGGCTGGCACAGAAGAGAGCACACAGCAAAGACTCCGCAGAGAAGGAGCACTCCTCCCAGGGTGCCCCAGTAGCACAACACGCTGGCTTGGAACAGCCCAGTGAGAGCAAGGCAGGCTGCCCGGTTCATAGTTCTTAGGACACTCATAACTGCAGCTATGTCCTTTCTTTCTACAAGGGCATTTCACCTAAACTATTGTCTCTCCAGCTGCCTTCCAGAGTACATCAGACACCTTCTTGCTCATTACTGATACGCTCAATGAGCCTCTGATACTGGTCCACTCTGGGCAGGAAGCAGGGAGCAACAGATCCTATTTAAACGCATTAAGCACCTGGCCACAGCTGGCAGTGTAACAGCTCCATACAACTCTTGTTGAAGCCAGAAAAACCTAGGTACGGGCTTCAATGAGACTTCTATTTGGCTGGAAAAATCACAGATTTCTGACAACTTGCTAAATATTGAGAATTACTCAGATTTCCTTCCTTTAGTGTACCTGAAAGATATCATCTTCTTACCAAGGATCATGAGCAAGGAGCTGTGACCTTCATGTGCATCAATATTAAAGGGCAACTGCTCTGGCCAGTAACTTAAGAGAAGATTTTTGTAAGAAAGGTCGAACACCTATGCCATGTGCAGCACAGATTAGACAAGATTGAAGTTAGAAAGCAACATTCAATGGCTAAGGGGGCATAGCCACATCCTGCTATTTCCCAGCTTGTTTCCTCTCAATCACAGAGCAATTAATTTATTAATGCTTCCGCAGCATTAAGGTTTAACGGATAGTGCTATGGGCATGTCAGCTATTTCTCTGCCAGACTCAGACCCTGATGCAAAGTACTAACATGAGCAAAGATCAGAACAAAATGTGATATCAGGTAAGTAATGGGAAGGCGCAGAGATACCCAGATTAAAGATGTGTCACTTGAGTGACTCATGAGAATCGTAAGAGTCAGTAGGGCTTAAGCACAGAGCACAGAGTCTCTAGATCTCAGAATGACAGCTGGGAGAGGAAATGTGGAATTTTTAATTATTTTGCCTCTGGGGAATGTTTCTTGCTCACAGAAAGAGATAATTAAATCAACAATTAAAGCCATAAAGATTCCTGAATCACAGACAACGCTGCATTATATCTGACCTCTTCTGCCTTGCTTACAGAGCATAGAAGTGATCTCACTGATCTAAGAAACTTAACTACCTGGTGCATGGAAGTCAAAGCCAGGCAAACCTGGGTAGTGGGAAGAAATTGGAAAAGCAGCCAGGCTGTCCTGGAGAGATATGGGGTGTGCAGGGACAACACCACCTTTGAACCAGCTCAGCTGGGGCCCCAATCATCTTTGGAGGCTTTGACACCACAAAAAAATGGTAAGGATATTTTCAAACAGCACATTGACAGGAATAGCGTGAAACTCCCCTGATATAAGCAATCTTTTCCAGTGCTGCTCCTTTGAACTTAGCAGACAAGCAGTCCCAGTTAGCCTGGGAGCTAGAAAACACAGCACCACAGGGCATGTTCAGCCAGCAGCCTCAAATGGAACAATACCATTCCTATTCTTTACCACCAAGAGCTCTCTCTCATCTACAACTACAAAAAAAACCAGCAGACTCCTTTACCTCCTCACGACAGGTAATAAATATTTCTTATTGTTTATAAAAGCATCATTCAAGAAAATTTTGAGTACAGGAAAGAAACATAAGGCAGAATATCTTCTAACAGCCTTTTTAGTGGCAAAGCAGCCTTATCAGTGCATAGGAAAATTCCCAAGGCAGCTTGTATTCTAAAACATGTGGGAAATAACATCTCTCAATGACTCTTCTCCAACACAAAAGAGTTAGTAACAACAACACTGACAGGATCTGAAGCTGGAACTCCAGATTTTCAGCTTTGACAATGGAATTATTGCACATTATTCTTTCTAAGTAAATTAAACCCATTAATCATCATAATTAGTAATGCTCTGTGTCAGTGATATGGTAACAGAGCTAGTCATTATACTGTGCTGTTAAGAAACTAAAGAATGATACTACAGCCACTACATGCTGTTGCTGTCTCTGGCTGGCTATGGAGGAGTATGCTAATGCCCAAGGCTTGAGAAGGACTCCAACTTTAAAGAGATATGAGGGCAGCAAGAGATACCATCTCTCTCACACTGGCTGATGAGGGATGGGGATGCTGAGAGATAGCAGAAGAGAACAAATCCATCCTTAGTATGATT
Source organism: Piaya cayana (assembly GCA_013389865.1). Lineage (NCBI taxonomy): Eukaryota > Metazoa > Chordata > Aves > Cuculiformes > Coccyzidae > Piaya > Piaya cayana. The sequence continues at coordinate 318,430 of WAAB01024866.1, forward strand.
CTGCTTGAACCAGTTCAAGTATGGCAGAAATGATTCTGGCCCACGAGGTTTGCCTTTTAATTTATACCTAGAAAAGTCAATGTCATTGAAGTGTGGCGACATCTCCAGTCGCATGTCCTCAGGGATGAACTGGGTTGTGGCAGAGTCCCTCAGGATGCTGAGCTCTCACACAATTGCACTGGCACTGCTCTCATCAACATTTTGGCATTGTATTAATAATGTGGTTACCAAACATTAAAGATCCATCCATTGGCAGATTTTGATAAATATTTATCACAATGCAAGTGTCTTATACTAACACATAATATGCCTTGCTTAGACACTAGACGAGTGCTGAGTCTTTACAACTTGTTAATGAAGTACCTTAATCTGGTTGTAGCCCCCCTTTTTTTTTGTCTGTGTTTTGTTCTTTGTAAAGGTCACAGGTGGCAGAGGGCAGCCCACATGCGAGGAGCAATTTAACCATAGAACAAAGACCTCCAATGACCCAAAGTGCTTACTAGCCAGGTAAGTCATATCAAATAGTTTTCTCAACAAGTTTTCTTTTTTTTTCTTCTTTTGCAAAATGTCTCTGGAGAGAAGGAGATTTGCTTTACCTAACAGATGTTACTTGAAATCAGTTACCAAAATGTTCCACTAATTTCATTTCCTATACCACTCAGTAGTTGGGCTGGGTTGCTTAGTTACAATTGTCATTTGGAATTATTTTTGCTCCATGACTTGATAAACAATGAGTTACTTGATTGATTCTGATGTCGATGCTGACAGAAATGGAATTTAAAATCTCCTTCCCTTCTGCCTAGTATAATTGGATCACTTTAATGTTATAGGAAGTGACCACAACAGAATCAGTTTGGATAACTCCTTGATAAAGTATGTTCCCCCTAGTGAGGTCAGCGAGACAACTCACCTCAGGTATCACAAAGGCTGAAACAAACTGATGCAAACAGATGCCGATGTGGCCTTTTATTCTGTGACGTGCATGTGCCTGTAGAGGCAATGTGCTCACATATATCTGTGCTTGGTAAACGCCATCATCCTGTAGTAATTGTCCTTCCAGTCATATTTCTACAACATGCCCTTAGGAGAGGTGCTCAAACTATTGACAAATATGAGATCCAGCAGATCCTTGCAACGTGTCTCGCTGGACATCAGTTTAAATCTTCACCCTAAGCAATAGCTTTCAACTTCACGATTCCTCCTCCCCCATTCTCTAGCACCCTTAACACACGCTCCACTCTATCCTCTTCACATTACATCCTTCCCCCACATGTTATTTTGCCACCCCTCCCACACCAGCTGCTTCTAAAACAGCCAGCTTAGTCAGTAACACAGTGCTCGGTTCCCAAGTCGAGTATTACTTATGTTGTGAGCTCCATCTAGTGATGTACCTGAAGCCTTATCTTCAGCTAATCTCGACACTGCGTGCAAGGTGTTCTGTGCTGGACACATGGGATCTGGGATTGAACAGCACTGGGATAAAAAGCCTTCCTGCCAGTTGGAATTTCTCTGAAGGCATCGGTAATTACAGCACATCAACATCTAAGAGCTGCTGAGCGGCACTGCAGTCAGCTGGGGAGCTAGGTAGAAAGCTAGAGGAAAACAGTGAAACAAAGACCAGGTGCTTTGAAGGAGACTGCCTTTACGTTAATGATAGACAGGTCCTGGCAATGCTCTGCCATGAGACACAGCTCTCACCCCAGTTTCCTACTGCAGCCGGCAGTAGCCAACCCTTTTAGCAGAGCCTTTTCCATAGTCACATGCTGAACGGGCCAGACCCCTGGTGTTGCAGAACGGTGCTCACGTATTTGCTTCAACCATGCTAACTGCATAGTCAGAGAAAAACTGTTACTTCTAAGCAGGTTCTGTAGCAGCAGAGCATTTGGGCTTCATATGCCACCAGCAAAAGGCTTGCTAAAACTCAGCAATGAAGGTCAATAAAAAGACGCCAGAGAAGAATAAAGCATTTTTTTTCCCTGCTTATCTGTCTGCCTTCATAACTGCAAACGACACTGATATACAAAGCACAGCACTATGGGTGAGAGGACAGTTCCAGTGAATCCAAGATTTGGTGGAAGCTCTCAAACTGTTGTGAGTGCCACCCCATTCCCTGTGGGGTCAATGCAGCACCTAGCCACACGTCTGCAGAGAGGCAGAGAAAGCCACAGTTGTCCCACTCAAAGACAAGTTTCATCAGCTGTGAGTTCTCTCATCCCATGAGGTCTATTGAGTATATTGCAAAGGATCTTCATTCTTCTAACCAGATGAGCCAAAGAAGTTTCACAGTAGATGATGATAAGTGTTTTCCTAGCCTCCAGAGATTCCACAGTGAAGCCTGCTTGAGTGCTGCAGTTGCTCAAGCAACTGGAGAACCTGGAAATCCAAGTAGAGGGAAAACATTGCCTACAGAAGAAATGGAAAGAATATCTTACTTTGGGGGCTCAAATACCCACACCAGCCACTAAATGTCACCATATTTTAAAGACAGGGAAGATGGATGGGCCTTGAGGTACTATTTATGGAGGGAACAGAAAAAAAAATGGTGTGGAGGCTAAAGAATGGAAGGAGGATCCTTTATATGAATCCTCAGATCTTTCCAACTCCAGGCATAGCATCTCTGGACACAAAGCCAAGGAAGTCTCTAGCATATTTCTCTCTTTCTGCGTGCTCAGAAAGCATTTGCTGCTGTATCATATTTCATTCTGATTTTTGACCTCTTGCTCCACACACTACTAACGAGCTGGCATTGAGGCTGACACACTTTTAGAATCACAGGCAAAGCTCTGAAGATCAAGGAGGATTAGATTCCCAGCAGGGGGAGAAATATCACTACTTGGAATAAGACAGAACTTTCTTGTAAGCCTGCAAATCTCCAAATTGCCTCCTTTCCTCAATAGCTTTTCTCCACTAAAACCTCAGCCTGAATTTTACATTCAGTTATCCCATATTGCTCATTTGCTTCTCCTCTCATTTTGAACCTCTTGGGTGGATTTTGTGGGGAGAGTAGGGTTTATCTACTGTCAAATCCCATTAGGACCACAGAGTATACGTCATGCAATATAAAATAGGTTGTGCCATGTCTCAGCATTCCTGGGCACAGTGTGGCTGTCTAAGGCCATCAGCCAGGTCCCTATCCATTCGTAACACTCAAGTCTGAGCACAGACTTCAGTGAGATCTGTTTCAGACCCCTTTACAATGACAATTGTAATATAAGAATGCAGATAGAAAGAAAAATTCACATTACACATCCTCTCGCTGCTCTCCCCAGGTCTCTCCCTCTTTGGGAGGTTGCCAGATTTGGTTTCCTGGAGACGTTTCACTGGGCTACCAGGGAACAAGGAGCACAAATCAGATTATTCATTGCAAGCTGAAATGGCAGAGGTTCCACAATAAATTGGACTGCAATTTTGTTTACCTGCTTTATCCTATTCCTGCTTTGGAGTAACAATTTCACAGTCAAGTCTGTTGTTTAATATTTAAAATTTCTCCCTCTCGATTCCCTCTGTCAAGGGAGATCACAGTGCTCTGAGACAAAGTGTTCAATAGATTCTAAGACTGCAGGAAAATAACATAAACCTAAACCAGATAGTACCTTAATCTCAAAAGATAATATTTTACCAAGACATTCTAAGGCAACAGAAACATATCTATACTTCTCTCTATATCTATCTACAGTGTTTAAGGTTGCACCCCTCATTTTTATAAGATTCATGAAAGATTTATGAGCTACTCTGAGTTGCTGGGATATTGCTAATAAACCTTCCCCTTACTCCTTTTGTTACATTTCAGCAGCTCCTCAGCCATTTCAGGCTTTTAAAGTATACAGAGATTCCTTTTTGTTGAAATATTTTAATATCTGCTTCCCTAAGATGAACATCAAGTTTTGCTACTCAGTCAAATCCATCATTTTCCACTCTCCCATGATAACTTAGAAGCCAGGCAGACAACACATTAATCCCTTGTTAAGACAGGAGTGGGAGTCGATGAGAGGAACCTCTGAAAGTAGATAATGAGTATCTGCAAGTGCTCTATCCCTTAAAGAATTAAGCAAAGGTAGCTTTTCCTGAAAGTAAATTTGGGACTCTTATCACCACAAAGGCCATACTGGTACACTGCCAACAGTTACCTCAACCAAATAAAAGCCTTCAAGTACCTTTGAGGACCCACCCAAGTATAAGCATTGTGCAGCAAAGACCATGCCCTCCTTTCCCCCTGCCACCACTCATTCTCAAGTCCTAAGCAATTCATATCCTTAATTTCAAGGAAATTTCTGAACGACTGTGGAAATTCTTCCTTATGTCCAGTTTAAATCTGCCCCTCTCCAGTTTTTACCCATTGCCCCTTGTCCTGTCACTACAAGCCTTTGTGAACAGTCCCTCCCCAGCTTTCTTGTAGAGAAAATAAATGTCATTATGAAGCAAGCCATTTTTCTTCCTCGGTATCATTCCCAGGACAGATCACTGCAGCAGGCATAGACTTGCACTGAGTTTTACTGTTCAGTGCTCTCAGGGTTGAAAATCCTCTCCCAAAATGTATCAGTGTCATTTTCAGTGCTGACAGCAACATTCAAAGCATCAGCCAAGCAGACCATGCACCATTACAGACTGACTCTACAGCCTCATAATTCCTGTCTTCTCTGCACCCAAATGGGGCAGTCTGGGGCCACGTTGAAGGCGTATTTATGCACTGTAAGGCTGCACACCTGCATGTCAGAGAGTGTAGGCACAGCACAAACTGCTCATTGATGTTCCTGTCTGACGTTCGAGTGACACAGGCATAGCAGGAGTTCATGAAAGCGGGGAGACTTCAAGCAGAACGCAGCCTAGGGATTAAGGAGCCAGTTTTCCACAGACTTGTCAGAAATCATGAGAATTAAGAATGCTTGGAATTTCACTTTCTTTTTACCCAGAGAGCATTCTGTTCTTAATTACAGTTGGCAGCCACAGTGGCCACCTCATTTGGCTTTGTCAGGGTTGAACTCTGTTACACTGAGAACGGAAAACAACATGCCTTCCTTAAGTCCAAATCACCTTGGACACATGTCCAAAGCAACTCTGGACAGCTGGTTCTTTTGTGAGGAGTTCCAAGGAATAGGAACAGTGTAGTGACAAACTTTGCTGGGCTCAGAGTTTTCTCTCAGCACATTTTGGCAGAATGAACCTTTATTGCTCTCCTTCACTCTAAGCCCATCTTCCCTCCTCCATGAAATGAACAAACAAAATGAGTTAAGGACTAGCAAATAGTTTCACTTCTCGGTCTTATATCCATGACACCGCTGTGTGGCCTCGATCGGGCTGCTTCAGCCCCCTGCTCCGTGATTTCCACGCTGGATGTGTGGAGATGAGTAGCTGAGAGGCTGCAGGCAAGCTGCTACCCTCCACAGGAGAGAATAAGAACTGGTTAACCCGTGAATTACGGCTGCATTTATGAGAGATGGTCCTGGATGCTTTAGGAGCTGGAAGAACTGAATTTTACATCTCTTGCTGGATATAACAGTCACACCCTAGAAATCCTGTTTTTACAGTGTTATCAGTTCCTCCCAGTTATGCAACACATAGAGAGAGAATTACACCTATGCTTGAGACAGAGATAAAATTTGGGAGCTCTCAGCTGCTTTTCTTCATGGTGCCATTTAGACAGAGTCAGAGCATCGGTTGTCTCTGCCTTAGCCTAGGATTTTAATGAAAAAATGTTTAGTGAAAAAAATCAATTAAATTTGTGCCTTAACAAAGATCACACCCTTGAATCTCAAAAAGGAATGGCCCACAATATTTCATTGTGGATACTATTTTCTTCTTTCATAGCAGATTATGCACAGTTTGGCTCTGGAAAGCCTGTCTCTGCTCATTGCCCACCAGCATGTGATCACTGAAATAACCACTATCAGACAAGCTGCACAGTACATCCAATCCCACTATAATTTCAAAGCCTGCAAACAGAGAACATGGAAATCTTTGCTAGAGCAGTCTGGAAACTGTGAAAAAAACGGGTCCCTTCCTTGCTAAACAGACCGTAGCAGAAAGATGCTTCTAAATCTTTTGCTAGCAACAGGATCTGGCGTATACAGAGAAACACACTGAAAGTTTAAGGACTCTTGTAGAAAACCTGAGGACATCACGACCTAGAGGAGATAATCAGAAGCTGCCCTGTAGGAATTCTCTTAAAGAAATTTAGATTGGTAAATTGGGACCTCTAGGCAATAGAGGCAGCAATATAAAGGCTATCTAGGTAGCTCAAGAACCAGAGTTCACTTCACGGGGCATTTGAGGTCTGGCCTGTTCCTCCCACTCTGTAGTTGCCTGCCTGTCAGAAGGGGGAATGTTTTATCATTCTCTTCCAGAACTTTCCAAGCCAAATAAGACCTTGACACACTGAGATGGAAAGAAAAGAATCTGCACCAAATCTTTAGAGAGTAAACACCAAATAAATTTGTCACTCTCTATATAGCATCTCCCTTTATTCCTCTTTCAACAGCCCTGGGATTTTCAGCACACAGCACACTTAAATGCAGATTGGAGGATGGGAGGGCACATGAAGCACAACAGCAAGGAGAGGGAGTTTGACAAGAAAAGCAAGAGGGATGCAGGTGCTCTGAGTACACAAGGTTTATGGATGACTTATTCAGAAATATACTATCAATTATACTGATGCTGTCTCAGCTGGATTAACTCCTGGTGAACAGGAGGCAGTTGGGGAGACAGATTCACTGTTCTGCCAGTCATTATTATGAGCAGTCTTCCTCGCTTCTTCAAGCAGGTACATGTACGCTCTGTTCTGCAGAGGAGTTACTGACAGCTTCACAAATTTCTGCAGGTGTCCAACTGCCATCCGTTGCTTTCCCACCCGACTTTTCTGGCAGGTCAGGGTAGGGAAGCTCACACCACTGGTCTACCCTCCATCCCATAATAGTACTGCTGGTCTGGCACAAACTCCTCGCGTTCAGTGAGCATAACTGCAGACCACCCCTAATGCAGAAGATGAGGACTCAAGCCTTTCAAATGTTTTAAGGAGCTCCACTGAATGCACTGCACTGCCAGATGAGCCATCCTGCTGTCTAGGAAGTGTTTTAAAACCCTTGGAGGGAGAGATTCCCATGAGGCACAGTGTTTATCGCAAGCACAGCACCACGCACAATATGAACCATGACACACCGATGTCACAGCCCCTACAGTAACTCCTCAGTGTACAGTATAAGAAGCAAAAATGATGCCAGTCTGTTTTCTCTTCAGCTCCCGTAGCTGGTCCGTGTCACCACTTGTCTGCTGTTTGTGAAGGGAGTTTTTGTGCTCGTGGATTTCTGTTTCTGCTTCTGGATCTACAATAATCCCATAATTGTGATGCCAAGCAGCGGCCAAAGACAATTTTATCACAGTCCGTATAATGTGTAAATACCATTAAGTTAGACGGATTTTCTCATTAATTCTCCGTCCCAGTGACAAGCCAGGAATTAACACAATTGATTTTCCAGTCCCTGCTCATTATCAATCATTCAAGAACTTGGTCACATCTCGCCTGTTCCACCTGGGTCCCAGCATTTATTTGTAGACTTCAACATATATTATACTAAAAACAATGGCCATTGCAACCCCTGTGCTCAAAACCCAGACAAGAACACACTATGCATGTTCCAAACTCCTTTGGTGGGAAACCTCCCACTCCATACCACTGTCCTAGAGAGAACAAGCAGTGGGCAAGTTAAGGAACAGCCCCTTTCACACTGCCTGTCGCACTTATATTTTCCATCTTGCCAACAAAATACATGCACACCTCTGTGTCACTCTCTAAAATCTTCAAGAAAACAACAGTCCATATGGTGTTTATTTCCTGGAGATGCTCCATTGGAAATTAATAGAAGCTGTATAGTATTTTTATATGTATATCTCTGTATATCCACTAACTTGGGTTATACACTGCGTAAATCTACGCTGGACTATTCACTGCATAAAGCTACCCACTCATCTCTCTATAGCTCACCCTAGAAAGAGGAAACAGACAGCCAAACGCTTTTTCTGTGAACAGAAACAAGCAGATTGCTGTTGACGATGAATAGTTCTGAATCCTCCTTACTGAGGGCATCTGCTCTTTTGGTACATGCAATAAAAGGGATTCACAGACTGACACCATCTCTCTCATTCAGTGCAGAAAGAGAAGTTCACTCTGGCTATGACAGGTTGGTAATAATGTGTGTTGAATGTTTTTGTTTTGCTAAACTGTGGAGGCAAACCTCTTCTTGACCCAATAATCATTTTAAATCTTGTGAGGCAAACGCTTATTCAGATGCTTGCTAATAATGAAGCAGCTGCCTTTTATCTGCATCTGCAAGCCCATCTTCAGTTTTGTTCTTGTAGACAGTTCTCAGTCCTGCCATGTGGTATTGAATTCTGTAAATCAAACATGAAATACTGGGGAAGAAAGAGGAAAATCTCCTCCTAGGCATTTGGAGTGCACAATTATTCTTACAAGCTCTCCGCCTCACCCTCAAGGGCCTGTAAATAAGTGTAGACTTTTAAAGTCATTAGCTGTCTGCTTCAACTGAATCCAGAAAGTACTCAAGACAGGCTTAGAGATGAAATTATCACTTGGTAATAATAATCTTTATGGCAGTTATTTAAAGATAATTCTAATCTTTTTTATTAGGTGACTTTTGAAAGTTCCAGTGCAGGGAGATGGTACAGGTTTGGAATACTAAATAATAAGAGGTTAGAAGGGATATTTCAATCTGGTGGCTGTTTCTCCATATAACTGGATTCCCTAAACCCTGAAAGGTTATGATCTCAGTTTACTCTATTGGGACAGAAGGTGCCCCATTGTTCTTTTATCACATGATCCAGTGCAGACTTCAGCATTGCCTGTAAGAGACAGGTAACAATTTGGAAATCATCACGGGAGAGAAAGAATAAGGTAGTTGCAAATGGAGAGAAGTCAGGCTCTGACAGATAAGCTTCCCTCTTGCATTTCTTCCTCGAACAGAGTTGCATACACTGTTTTGCCAGTTGTAACATCCACAGACATAAAGGATAGAGTCACAGTATCATAGAATGGTTTTGAGTTGGAAGGAACCTTTAAAGCCAATCCAGTACAAATCTCCTGCAGTGAGCAGGGACATCTTCAGCCAGATCAGATTGCTCAGAGCAACAGGCTAAGCGCTCTGGCTAGCACCCCAACAATCTAATCTTGGTGCGTCATCCCACAGCTTTTCATTGGCAAGTCAAATATCAGTGCCCTCCCCTTTAAGTCAGGTTCAAAGCTCGTCAATGAACCCCACTCACTCCTGAGCAGTGATGATAAAATCTGGTCTCTAAAGGGTGATGGTTGTCCATCTGGTATGCGAGAGCTTGCTCCTATCTAAGCAGAGCCAAATAAATACCTCCTCAGCCAAGATCTGGCAGCCCACCATGAAGCACTCAGAAGATAATTTTGTCTAGGTAGTACTGCTGCTGTGTTGTCAGCTTTCTCCAAGGCTACGCCACTGAAAGGCAATATCATTAGAAGAGAAGCATAGAGATGGGGAGGTGTTCTATTCTTTACAGAGAACTCATATGAAATCACAAAATAATCTCTCGAGGACTGTGAAGTGCTTGGCTGCAGCTCAGAGGAGCTTATAAATACAGCAGAACCAAGCTAGCTCTTGTAAAACATCTTCACAAATGCAGAACAAAACACAGACAGCAAGTAAAACACACTATCCCCATCTCAGCTGGAAATAAAGAGCAAACGTCAATGGGCTTAATCCTAACCCAAGAAAAATTAGGAGCCAAAATCAGCAATGGTGTGTAAGGATCATTTCACCGAAGCTCATGAGGTTCATAGTCCATCTGGTGTCTCCTTGGTAGTGTTCCTGCTATCAACAACCACTCTGCCTATTAATAAGGAGAAGGAGTGTATCTCTGGGAAAGAATGCATCCTCAAGGAACTGCTCATTTCCGAAAGAGGCAGTAAACAAGAAGAGGAATAAAGATCATGGACAGTCAGACAAAATGATGTCACCTTTCAGGTACCTAAAGCAGCTGCAGCAGCACAAGGAGCATTGCAAAAAAGGAAATTCAGCCCTTGCAATCCCTGGAGATAAATCAACCCCCCTGGTTTGTTAATATGGGTAAGGTTGACTGCACACAGATGATTTTACAGGTTGTCAACTACATGTTTTGAGCAGCCAGGGATCTTGTCTGAATCCTGTCACACACCAGTGCTGTCTCACAGATGACATTTTGCTGGGTTTTTTCCAATTCACTGTAGCCTACAAAGGTGCGCACTACATTAGGTAAAAAGAATTTCTAATAAGTGTGCTAACAGCCTCCATTAGAAAAATATGAAGACTTTTTAAGGTTAAACTGTAAATAAAACAAAAAAAAAATCTATCAGAAACTACGACTTTCTCCTTTATCAATGGCTGAGCTCATTCTCCCTGCAGCCTGGTAAATACATCCATTCGCCTGTAACTAGGTTTATGGCAGATTTCAGACTGGAACAGATTTTTATAGCCCAACCTTGAACTCCAGCAAGCACTGAATCCCACTGGTGAGGCAGTAAGACAAAGCTGCAGCATCAGCCACAGAGCCTGGCTCTAGGACAAAGCACAGGGACTAACATTAGGTGATAAAGTGAGCTAAGACAGGGACAGGGGCTGAGCACACCAGATTGCTGCTAGCCAGCTCCCTCACGATCAGAACTCCTAACACATCCCAGCAAGTTCTAGACAGGTCTATGAATATACAAAACTCTGCCAGATCCCCTCTCCCTTATTCTATTTCAAGTCTTGGTTCCCCATATACCGAACTTCCAGGTCACTTCAGTCCCCCTGAAGCATGTATATATGCTATTCTACCCATCCAGGATGTCTACAGCGAACACTGATTGCAATTACTATTCAGGGGCCAGGCAGCAAGCCAGGGGTCTGTCTTTACTGTCACTCACTTGGCAGTGACTGGAACAATTTATAGCAAATTGAAGTGTAAGGACTTGATAATGAAACTATTTCATTTCCATCTCTGATTCAGCTGCCACCTGTAAAACTGCAGCCAGAAACAGTCTCTGGAAATGCATTATAAGACCATTAGACTTCCCCAGGGCACTGCCGTCATCTTTTTGCCCGTACTGCTGTGCCCCCTCATGTCAGCTTTGCTCATGTGAATGACTCCTCCTCTAGCCAGTCCCTGAGCTGACCAAGGACCCCAGACTGATTTACGACCACAAGGACATAGAATAATGCAGCTCTCTGCATCTTTTACAAACAGGTACCACTCACAGAGTTCAAAGTTCTCAGCACTTAAGTATCCTTTCCTGTCCAAGTGGGCTGTCACCCTGGCAAAGGGGAAGCAGTGCCTGCTGGAACACCATCATCTCTTTGGAGAGCTGTTCTATGTCAAGGACAGAAAACGGCACCGACTGGGTTTGGCCACTGACATTTTCAAATGCCTGTGCAGGTACTGTGAGCTCCTGTGGCAGGAGCCACTTTCTGACATTCACACCTGGGCTGGCACCGTATGATCATGCCCTTTCGATCAATGTCAGTTCCATCCCCAAGGTGCTTTATGTTCCTATTTCAGCCAAACCGTCTAAAGCTACACAGGTTCTAAATACAACATTTCTGTATGCATCACCATAGCCTGGCAATTTGGGTCAATTTTGCCATTAAAGCTCCTGTTTGGCAGATGAAAATTAGTCTCTTTCACTATTCCCATTGCAGGACAGACATTTCTACTGCACTGTCTCCCTGAGACTCAAACCATTCCCTGTCCCTTTCCCACACACAGGGCTTCAGAGAATTTCAGCTTCCCCCCAAAACTGCTAGCAGGAGAGTGGTGACAAGGATGGTCAGTGTTTCAGTATAAGACAAAGAATCTACATCAAATTCAGTTTTCCCTAGAAAGTACAAAGCCTTGCTGAAGTAAATGCTGAAAACATTTTTTCCCTTCAACTCTTCCCTCATAAGATGCTTTTTATACAAGTTGGAATGCAACACGCATCTCTCCCCCACAAAAAAAAAAAGCATACAGATCCCTAGAAAACAATCTTTTTTTTTCCTTCCTCCTGTGGTTTAGCTTGCTAGAGAGATTGATATTATTCTTTTCATGTCTCAATCCTCGGGAGATATTCAGGGCCCCTAAATTACTTATATGTGTTTCTTCACCATCTGGAGGGGAGTTAACTCTCTATGGGAACGTGCATCCAATCCTTCCTGACTCAGAGAAGGCAGAACCACCTTGGTGCTGCTGCGTCCAACCCAACACTCCTCTGTCAGAGCTGTATCTCATCTCCTCTACCCACCCATGTGCTAACGTTGTTCCACCTTTTCCTGAAAACCTCAAATGCAAAGGTTTGAAAAAGCAGGGGTGCTGCAGGTGATTCTCGAAGAAAGGAACTTCATAAAAAGCTTACAGCACATCACTGGGGAGGAAGCTTTGTGTTTCTGGGTGGCTAATTAACTTCTACTTAAGAACTAATTTAGGGAAGAAGAAAGACCAGTTGAAGGGTGGTATGGTGCAGCACCAAGCATACTCTTAAATCTTTATTGAGCTTTAGAACACACAAAATAAAGGACATGAATCGCTAGCATGTTATTTCCAAACTCTCCTTTATTTACATTGATCAGAGCTATGGTTTATCCAGTACTAGACGTATCCCCCACAGGTTAAAATATGACTCAGCTATGGCACACAGTGGCCTTATGCCATACAGAAAGTAATTTATAATCTATCTGGAGTAATTTCATCAACCCTTGGGACAATGGCTAACAGGACTGGGAAGGTGGGTTACTAGATCCTCTATCCATTAGGTCAACTGAGAAACTACTCATTTCCCACTGCGTGATGATGTTTCAGTCTTGCTTACAAACAGTGCGTGAGACGCAAATTGCCTGGATTTGCATGTTCTATGGAAACGGCATTTGATTTATTCCTTTACCACTAGTAAGTCAGCCAATGCAGGGAGCACGTCTTCTTTTTTTGGCTTACTGTGACACCTGACAACACGCATCATCTTTATCCTTTGTGCTAAATCAGTGACAAGGCACTGTTTCCCACACAAATCAAACCACTGCCTAAAAGAACCCTAAAAGAAGAGGAGGAAAGATTACTCTAACCTTTATTGAAACCGCTGGGCCATTCAGCATTTCTCAGTTAACAAACTAGAACAAAGAGCAGATGCCAGGATCTCCCACCACAATTAGCACCTACAATCCCTGCTAGACCAGCAGAGCTGCCTGATACAGCAGTGTACATATTGTGTACATCTGAAAGGTACCAACCAAGAGTTACCTTAGGAGGCAGACCCTAACATCATCTTCTGTTGCTGAGCTTTCATCACTTTAAGCTCTTAAAGCAGCAGGCCAGATGTTGTGTCTTAGTGAGGTTCTCACTGCTTTCCTTGCTCCCTGCAAACTGCCTCTCAGCCAGCACGTTCGTCCTGATTCATTACTGACAGAGCCATCTGATTAATGAGCAGCTTCTCCTCCTTGTGGTTTTCCTGAGAAAGCAACACAATGGTGCCATAGATTTTTAATTCTTCAAACCAGTCTGGCCTTGGCAGCCTGGCGAGAAGTCAGCAGAGGACAGTCAGGAGTTAAAGTTTTGTTTGGATTTGTTCTGATTTTAAAAAACATTTGGGTCTTCATGTGCAGAGGTTTTAAACTCTAATGTGTGAACTTCTCTCCCAAGGCAGTGGATGGATGAAATCTGGGACAGACGCCCAAGCACAGGTTTCCTTCCAAGGGAACAGATATATTTGGTTGCTAACCCACAGTGTCTGCAGACCAGTGCAATTTGAATGTTCAAGCAAGTCATGCTCTCTCAGCTGACCCAAAAGGAATGCTGAACTATGTCTTTCAAGTATTTCTCATTCAGATAAATTCACGTGGCCACAGAAACAGCTGGGATGGAATATGGACTTCCCTGTGATCTATCTATATAGAAAGGACGAACACTGACAGTATTAAGAGTTATCATCGGAATAACGCGTAAAAGAAAACCTGCTAAACTTGTTTGGTTTGGGTCTTACTTGTGAGTTACACAGAAGAGTAAAAACCTTATTTCAGGCAGCAAAGCACGAGCATTATTCTGTCCAGTGCTGGGCCTGTTTCCTTTAAACATACAGCTGCAATAAGCCAGCCCTACTCAGTTTTATAAAACTTACCAATTTTTTAGCAGTTCTGGGAGCTATAGATATTAACTTGGCTAGATACTTAGCTCCACCTTAAGATGAAATGCAGCTTTAAAAAGCCAGAGCAGCACCTCATTCCTTAAAAATGTAATTCAAAACAAACTTTGGAGGCGCAAAACTCCATCATAGAATTACCAAAGGTGTTTTAAAATAAAAGTAATCTACCAGTGACTTAAAAGACAAAGCAGTATGTGAGGAAAAAGGCCTAGTTATTAAAGTACCAGACTGGAATGGAGAACTCTTATGTGCTCTTCTCCAAGGAGCATGACCTTGATTAAGCAGCAGTGACTCAGTCTGTTCACCCAGGAAAGGGGGTAGAATGCAATCCAAGCTCCTAAAACCACTACGAAAGTATAAAGATTTTCCAACAGTGATACAAGGTGTTAAGAGCAAATGACTGAAGTACATCTCAGAGTCTGCACATACTGCAGTCTTTTTTTTCTCCCCACCTGTCTGAGCCAGACGAGCCCAAAGCAGCTATCAAGACACAATCTGCACATTAGAAATCCATCTGCGGCCATTCACCTTACCAAATTCCTGACTCCAGAGGAGAACCAATGAAGTACAACCAGACAAACACTACAAAATCTTACAAACACAGCTAACATGAAGTCCTGTAGAGACAAAAAGAAAGAGATAGTTTTAAGTATATATTTGGAAAGTCTCCTTTTTCCATTGTCCTTAAGATTTTGATCCAGTGTCTGAGGAGCATTAAAAAACTCCAAAACCTCCTAGCCACCATGGCTGTAAAAAATCCTCCCAACTAAGAAGGAAATGCTGACCAACACAGTGATCAAGCCTGTGCAACCCCATAAACCATAAATGCAGGAGAGACACCTCTCCCTCCTCCGGTAACAATATAGTCTGCTGCATAAAATGTTTTGCCACTAAACAAGGACCTAGGATTCTGGATTGATCTCATAGAACAGCACAGGAACAGTTATACTAGAAGCTGTTCCCCCACATCTCTCATGGTATATCAGTTTTTTGGGCTGCAGAACAAGGTCAGAGGTACCAGGACAATCTCAGGGCTCTGCAGTGGCCCTCGCTGTCTGCCTGGCAGAGGATCCTCAGCCCAGGACCCAGCAGCACTGGGTGCGGCAGCAGCGATGGGAGAGCAATGCTGCCATCTGCGGACAACCAGAATTACACTGGGCAAAAACGTGCTCAATGTTCCATGAATTTCTAATATCTAAACATTCAGAGTTTCAGTTTCTCTAAAATGAGTTTAAGCTGGCTAATAGACTTTGTCTGCTACCAGAACAAAGCATCAGAGTGTATTTTAACAGCAGGACAATTACAGTAGTTACAAAGCACTGTCTTGCTAAAGGAAATTCAGCAGACTGGCTCCTGCAAATTCAGAAAAGGAGCTTTATCCAATTTCTGTGGGAGTATCCTGGAGTACCGCCCATCTAGGACGCCATGCCATTCTGCATTTTATCCTTTAAAATTATCCCTAATGCTATGACCTTGGGGCCCACTCTGCACCTCAGAAAGGCCAAAAAATATTTCCAAGGCATAGATGCCTTAGAAGCATGGAATGTTCTGAAAACCCAAACAGTAAACTACTTGGAAGCAGACAGCGACAGGCAGTGAGTGTTGCAGATAGAAGTATTAGCAACGCAATGATTTATGGTCACTAAACTTTACAGCAGGAACTTCTTTCATTCTCTCCTACTCAGATGGATTTTCAACTGGAAGTAAAAACTGAAGTTGTGCTGTTTCACAAATCCCTCACACATTTAGCCTTCCGTGTATCTGTTTTCAGCTATGTGCATCACAGACAACAGAGGTGGCAAAGCCAGGAGCTCTCTCTAGACTGTTCAAACCACTTTAACCACATACAGAAAGCACTTAGAATCATAGAATCACCAGGTTGGAAGCGATTCTATCACCTCCACCGGATCATCGAGTCCAACCATTCCTACCCAACTTGAACAAATAAGACTTCTCAATCTCCGTAAGCTAACTGTACATGCATTCGTATAGCAAAAAGCACCAGTGGCCAAGGCAGAAAAAATTCAAACTATGTTTCAGGCTCATTTATGACACACACAGGGGAGGCGTTACACTGCCACAGTCCCACAGAGCAAATAAAATCATTACAAGCTAGGAGCAGAGACCATAGCGCTGCAAGAATGGCAGACCACACAGGGGAGGATAAAAAAGTTAATCTTTATTAAAAAGATTTAAAGTTCAGCTGAAGCCTCCTTACAAATGCTGAACAATACATGGCACAGAAAACCACATCAAAGAAAATTCTGCTCATTGATGAAAATACTGAAACTCCTCTGAAGTCTGCCATTAGCACAAGATGATAGCTGCTATTGAATGTTTTACTCAATGATACGGAAAAACGGGATTATGTGCTTCATAGAAGGGCTGTTACAAAAAAAAAGGGTATGATATTTCATGCATTTCCTATGAAGATGGCAGACAAAGGCCCTCCTCCTTCCAGGGAGATGCTTTACTACTTGTGCAAAAATCAAACTGGAATGACATAAAATAATCAAACAGCTTAATTAACAGAATAACATTCGGATACTTTATTGGATCAGAAGAAAGGCCAGGAGGTGTTTTATGACACATTAACAGAAGGGCTACAGATCTGTTTGTCTACTAGCGTAGACTCATGACACTGCAACACAACACATTGAGAGACCCAAAAGAAATTTAAACCGTATATTAACTTGTATTAATTGTGAGGGTGATGAGGCACTGGAACAGGTTGCCTAGAGCAGTGGTGGCTGCCCCATCCCTTAAAGTGTTCAAGACCAGACTGGATGGGGCTTTGAGTAACCTGATCCAGTGGGAGGTGTCCCTGCCAGGGGGTGGAACTGGATGGGCTTTGAGGACCCTTCCAATCCAACCCATTCTATGATTCTGTAATATTATATTCAGTGAAAGTAGCATCAAGACAGGGAGGAGAAGGGTACAGAAAGAAAAGATAAGGTAACTTCTCTTACCACTCAATGTCTATGTGGAGATTATTTTGGTCTACTTGCCTTGACTGAGTCACCTATCAGGTTAGTACATACCTAAAATGTTTTCTAGTACAAACAGGTTTTGTGGAAACCACACAGAGACAAAGCACTTTTTACTTTCAAAGCTCTCTACAACAATGTCAGCTCAGCATCCCTGTGATGTAGGCAAAACTTAGCGGTTTTTTTCCAAGACAGAGAGAAGTTAAATGACTTAAAGGCATAGTGAAGAATGAGTTATTTATTATCAATATCCTTAAGAATCTGGAATGATGTTGCTTTTACAGACAAGGAATTGGAGGCAACCAACATCTGCTAGCAAGGAATTAGTTAATTATCATCTCATTCTTACAATGCTTTGAACATCCCACACACCTTGAAAAGTATTCCACAAACATATACTGTACTAGTGAGCTCTTCCTTCATCTCTGTGACAAAAAGCCCTGGTCCTTTCCAGCAGTAAGCAGACATTCTACATGGGGGCAGGGGATCCCTGCTAGTAAAGGGGAGCCTAGCTACAACTAGAGCTGTATACACTGCTCCACCAATGATGACAATCCCATGATCTTCTCACTGTTACAAATGCAGTTATCAAATACATGAGTCAAGTACTAGTTACCTTAAGGAATTTGGCCTGAGTACTCTAGTTTATGTGAAAGGCGTAGGAAAAAAGATAATAACCATCCATTCTTTTCAATTGGTAGCTATAGAAAACCAAGTCATCATAAAACAAAGCACACAGCTGCTACAAAGGGAGCTACAAAGCCATGCTGGGATGAACCCATTAATAAACGGAGATATCCCCAATTGCAAGGTTAACAGATTCACCGGCTCAGTCCATATCCCCAGAAAAGCTTTTGCTTCGCAAAAAAGTGAAGGATGTCTTGGAGCCGGGCTCTTCTTTATTCTTGTAGGTCTACAAAGAAGTAACAACAGATACTATGTTGTGTATGTCTGTATTGAAAGCATTTTCCAAAACCTCCCGGGTATCTCTCTCCATCCAGATGAGCTGAACTTTTGTGTTTTCTCCTCATGTTTCTACTCTGAGCAAGTATTTTGCTGCAGAAAGCAGCACAGAGTTGAAGTCCATATCTCTTCTTGTACCTACTCAGATCAGAGATCATTTGCCCGATTTTGATAAAAAAAAAGAAACTGTGCCTGATGAAATGCACCGGCAAAGAATCCTTCCTGTTGACTACAGCTCAGCTGTGAAACAGGAGACCAACAGCTAGGTAATATGGGATGACATAAAGCCATAAAAGCAGTCACTTAACTATCCACATCACATAACCTTGTGCTCTCAACTCAGCTTCAGTGCTGTCAGTCCACTTCACTGGCCTAACACTCAAACGAGCACTACAAGGGCGTAACTTACCTATGACAGCTGCAGGGTAACACAATAAATGCCGGTTTATTGCTTGGTTATTGCTCACATTTAAAAGTCCTTTATTTAGTGTCTAGCATACTCCACCTGGATTCAAAAGCAAGGTTATGCTCCAGGCACCAGCACCTCTAGTTTAACACCTGCATCAATTCCTCTGAAGGTTTCCATCACTCCCATAAACTTCTCACAGAAGCCCTGCATACAGGAAATGAATATTTTTTCTTCAACATAGAAGAGAATTCAGTTGCCACCAAGTAATACAGAACAGTTCAAATTCATCTTTGCATGAGAAGTCCCCCTTTTTCCCTCCTGCCTTTGACATGCTTATGCAATTGCTGAAACAATAAGTTCTCCAAATGGCCACATGAAAATCAGGTGGCAAGATCCACAGGAGAAAGCAGAGCACCACCATAAGGTGTAGAGGAGTGAAAAGAGGTGAGGAACTTCACTTCGGAGCTAACTTAACATGCAATGTGATTCAGTCACATAAACTCCCGACTCTGTTAGGAAAGGTCTTGTTAACAAAAATGGTTTCTGGCCCTAGTTTTTATGCAGAAGCAATGCAGTAATACAGATTTCCCTTTTTTATCCCTTTATCATTCTCCATTGCTCGGCTGGGCTTCTTATAACAAGACATTTGACTATAATACTCTGGGTCTCTAAATAATTTTAAACTAAGAATTCTTTCTTCTACTCACGTATCCATATCCAGCCAGAGAAAGCTGGCACTGTCGGTAACCGTTCACTCCAAGACTCTCTCTTCAGGTACTAAATTCTAAGCAAACGCAAACCTGGAAACTACTTGTTTTCCTGTGCATCGAGGGCTTTTCAGCTGCATGACTTGCATTTATGGCTTCAGCTTTTGTAGCAAAATACAAATTTATTGGTTTAGACATAAAGTTTGGGCATTGGGCTATTTATGCTCCATTTTAGCACCAACATCCCACAGACACACATAACTTTGAAATTTCTAGACTGTAAGGACCACGCAGCAGCAACAGTTAATGAATTGGCAGCTAGCGCACTTCAAGGGGGCCTGGAAATAAAAGCTCAATATTCAGCAAGGGGAAAAAAGAACCAAAAAAATTAAAACATACAACAGATGAAGATGAACTATGCTCATAAGGGAGTGAAGGAATAGCACCTACATTGTTGTGATGCTAAATATTTGGCAGTGTTTTCCATTTACCACACAGGAGCCACTGGACTACTTGACCACGGTAACAAAAGGAGTCATAAGAGCAATTACTGTGATTGTGAGGGAACTGAGTTTGTATTTGAGGCTCAATCTTACTTCCATTGAGTTGACAGTGAAAGAATCCAGTGGCAGAAGGATGAGGTTGTTTAAACGTTTCCTTGTCCTCCCATCGCCTTTGTCCCCTGCAGCAAAGCTGCACAGTTCACCCCTTCCAAAGGACTGACAGATCACTTCTTTAAAATCTCTCATACAAGCTAACCAAGATCACAAATCATAAATTCACATACAATCAACAGCTTGGGAGGGTCTTTTCGTTCTTCGCACTGTCCATATTGGGTCATCTACCCACATATCCACCGTTAATTGGCATTAATACTGAATCATGAGGCCCTACTTGACACCTCTTGTTACAGTTTGGGCAGGGCACCAGGCGGTGCCAGCGTAATCCCAAAAACATAGAAAAGCCCCAAGAGGAGATTGAGTTTGGCTGTCCGCTGAGGGATTTTGTTGAAGTTCTGACTCCGAAACTGCCTCTCCAATGAAAATGCCATCGGGATGGTGAGCAGTGGCAATGCCATGCTGATGGTATAGCGCGTGGCCAGCACACAGAAAATCAGGTAGGGCAAGAAGAGCAGCACAGTGTAGAGAACATAGGAGAAGGCGGGGCCGATGAGGATAGCCAAGGTGACAATGCCCGCCTGCTGGTCAGAATCCATGTCCCGGGTGTTGTTGCTGTGCAGGATGGCCTCGGTACTGAGAGCTAACGGGATTGCGTAGACCAGGGGCGAGACAGACAGATACCCAACCTGCACAGCATGGGCAAACATGACAGCCAGGGGCCCAAAGGTGATCAGGATCACCACGTCTCCGAGTGCAACATATTTAAATCCAATCCCTGTGGCAAGACATAAGAATAAAATGAAGCATCGTCAAGCAACTCAAACGACAGAAGAGAATGGATAATATAACAGATCAGCCTTTCCTACAGAAATGTGGTAAAACAACCAACGCACATGTAACTATGTCCAAGAAGCTTGTTTTCTCTTCCCCCCCCCAAGAATAATAAAAGAAATGCAGCTTCTGAATTTCTCTAGTCAAAGAACATAACATAAATCAAGGGTCAGGTTCTAATACCCATCTTCACATCTGGAAGTACCCATTTCTGCAGGAGTCTATAGAAATACAGTACTCTTTAGTGTGATCACACATAGCAGAACTTGATCCTGAAGAAACATACAAAATGCTCAGAAAAAAGTGCAAAACTGACAAGGTTCATTCAAGGAAACAAATGTAACTGTCTGCAAGTTTGACAGTTTGAAACAGAACTCCTTTTTCTTTCCCTAGTCACTATGATTGTGTCTATCCAACACAGGGAGACAATAAAAATATCCTCCTCTTAAAAGCAAACACACACTGTTCCATATTCCCAAAGAAACTCCACCTAGAGAGCAACAAAAAACCATTCCAAAACAAAATAACAGACTCCATCAATGGAAAAGACCATATGCAGTGACCTATAGCACTGAGGGATAGAAGATACACACTACAAAAAGTTTCAGCAAAGTTCTGATGAGCATCTAAGAAAATGTTTGTAAATAATAATGTCTTGACATCACTTTCCAAGTGAAGAACTTAGTCTGGCTCTTCCCACATCTTCCCACAACAACCAATGGCAAAGAATACCTGATCTGGTTAAAGATGTTCCTGCTCCTGCAGGGAGTTTGGACTGGATGACCTGTAAAAGTCCCTTCCAACCCAAAGCATTCTATGATTTTATGAACACAACTTTATGTAGCTGTACTCCCAAGAAATACCGTCAAGTATTTTTATCATAGTTGTCCAGTTATATCACTTGTATCTTCTAGAAACCTTCGATAAGTTGGCCAGTTCTGTCAATTTACATTCAGATTCACATCAAATGGTATATTACCTCCAGTATAAATACATATAATGGTACATTACCTCCAGTATAAAGGAAGGAGCTAGAAAGTCCTCCGAAGTAAATCAGGGCAAGGTGCTCCAATTTGAGCGTAGATACAGCGTAGAGCCCAGCAGCACAGATACAGCCCACCGTATAAAGGAAGACTCCAAACCGAACTACGTCCTGAGGCTCCAAAATCTGGTCCACCAAAGTCCTGTCATCGCTCTTCTTGTGATCGATGCCTTTGGAGAAGTCGTAGTAGGTGTTCACCAAGTTGCCAGCTCCATGCACAGCCAGGACGGTGACAGCGCTGCCCACCAGCAGCCCCGGGTCCAGCGTTCCCTCGGCCCGGTACGCCAGAGCACTGCCCAGGGCCACAGGGGTGAGTGAGGCACTGAAACTCCACGGTCTGAGGGCCAGCACATAGGCTGCACACTTCTGCCTCCAGCTGCCGGGGGGGACCATCTCAGCATCTGTCACCCCAGAGCTGTTCCT
>WAAB01024866.1:340875-357220 GCA_013389865.1 Piaya cayana
GCGGGGCCGATGAGGATAGCCAAGGTGACAATGCCCGCCTGCCGGTCAGAATCCATGTCCCGGGTGTTGTTGCTGTGCAGGATGGCCTCGGTACTGAGAGCTAACGGGATTGCGTAGAGCAGGGGCGAGACAGACAGATACCCAACCTGCACAGCATGGGCAAACATGACAGCCAGGGGCCCAAAGGTGATCAGGATCACCACGTCTCCGAGTGCAACATATTTAAATCCAATCCCTGTGGCAAGACATAAGAATAAAATGAAGCATCGTCAAGCAACTCAAACGACAGAAGAGAATGGATAATATAACAGATCAGCCTTTCCTACAGAAATGTGGTAAAACAACCAACGCACATGTAACTATGTCCAAGAAGCTTGTTTTCTCTTCCCCCCCCCAAGAATAATAAAAGAAATGCAGCTTCTGAATTTCTCCAGTCAAAGAACATAACATAAATCAAGGGTCAGGTTCTAATACCCATCTCCACATCTGGAAGGACCCATTTCTGCAGCCATCTATAGAAATACGGTACTCTTTAGTGTGATCACACATAGCAGAACTTGATCCTGAAGAAACATACAAAATGCTCAGAAAAAAGTGCAAAACTGACAAGGTTCATTCAAGGAAACAAATGTAACTGTCTGCAAGTTTGACAGTTTGAAAGAGAGTTCCTTTTTCTTTTTCTAGTCATTATGATTGTGTCTATCCAACACAGAGAGACAATAAAAATATCCTCCTCTTAAAAGCAAACACACACTGTTCCATATTCCCAAAGAAACTCCACCTAGAGAGAAACAAAAAACCATTCCAAAACAAAGTAACAGACTCCATCAATAAAAAAAGAACATATGCAGTGAGCTACAGCACTGAGGGATAGAAGATACACACTACAAAAAGTTTCAGCAAAGTTCTGATGAGCATCTAAGAAAATGTTTGTAAATAATAATGTCTTGACATCACTTTCCAAGTGAAGAACTTAGTCTGGCTCTTCCCACATCTTCCCACAACAACCAATGGCAAAGAATACCTGATCTGGTTAAAGATG
This sequence comes from Piaya cayana, assembly GCA_013389865.1. Taxonomy (NCBI): domain Eukaryota; kingdom Metazoa; phylum Chordata; class Aves; order Cuculiformes; family Coccyzidae; genus Piaya; species Piaya cayana. The sequence goes on from WAAB01024866.1 coordinate 341,918, forward strand.
TTCCTGCTCCTGCAGGGAGTTTGGACTGGATGACCTGTAAAAGTCCCTTCCAACACAAGGCATTCTATGATTTTATGAACACAACTTTATGTAGCTGTACTCCCAAGAAATACCGTCAAGTATTTTTATCATAGTTGTCCAGTTATATCACTTGTATCTTCTAGAAACCTTCGATAAGTTGGCCAGTTCTGTCAATTTACATTCAGATTCACATCAAATGGTATATTACCTCCAGTATAAATACATATAATGGTACATTACCTCCAGTATAAAGGAAGGAGCTAGAAAGTCCTCCGAAGTAAATCAGGGCAAGGTGTTCCAATTTGAGCGTAGATACAGCGTAGAGCCCAGCAGCACAGATACAGCCCACCGTATAAAGGAAGACTCCAAACCGAACTACGTCCTGAGGCTCCAAAATCTGGTCCACCAAAGTCCTGTCATCGCTCTTCTTGTGATCGATGCCTTTGGAGAAGTCGTAGTAGGTGTTCACCAAGTTGCCAGCTCCATGCACAGCCAGGACGGTGACAGCGCTGCCCACCAGCAGCCCCAGGTCCAGTGTTCCCTCGGCCCGGTACGCCAGAGCACTGCCCAGGGCCACAGGGGTGAGTGAGGCACTGAAACTCCACGGTCTGAGGGCCAGCACATAGGCTGCACACTTCTGCCTCCAGCTGCCGGGGGGGACCATCTCAGCATCTGTCACCCCAGAGCTGTTCCTCTCGATGCCCCGGGGGCTGCTCTCAGCACTAACGCTGATCTTCTGCAATGGCTCTGCTGGCCCCATGCTCTCCCCGCAGCAGTGCCTGCAAGGAAAAAGGCCCTCAGCCTCAGCCGGACCGACTCCAGCCACTCAGCCCCAAGACTGACTCAGCCTCTACCCCAGCCCCAGCCTTAACTCTTTGCCCCCATCTCAGTTCCTGTTCCATCATCTCAGCCCCCCACCTCTGCCCCTCACTCAGTTCCTACTTCAGCCTTCACCTTAACTCCTTCAGCCACAGCCTCAGCCCCGGCCACCCTCTAAGACCCCACCTCATCCCTCCACCCCTGCCTCAGCCACCCAGCCCGGACTTCAGCCGCTGCGGCACCCTCCCAGCCCCTTCCTCAGCCCCTCGGCCGCCCTCCCTGCCTCTGCCCCTCACTCAGCCCCCACCTTAACCTGCCAGTCTCAGCCCTGACCCCTCACTCAGCCTCCACCTTAACCCCCCTCAATCCCCGCCTTAGCCGCCCCCTCAGCCCGCACCTCATCGCATCCATCCAGCCCCTCCAGCCCTCACCTCGGCCGCCCCTCCAGCCTCCTCAGCCGCCGCCTCAGCCCCTCCCTCAGCGCTCCCCCCTCGCCCAAGCCCCGAGGGCTGCCCCCCCGGCACCGCGGCCGCACGCGGGGCGTTCCGCTAGTGGATCACATACCACAGCAGCAGCAACACCGCGGCGCCAGCCTCAAACAACCAATAGTTCCGCCCGTAGCTACGAGGGGCGCTCTGAAGCCCACGCCGGCGCTGCTCTCTCGCCGTGACGGCAGCGGGGCTCCTTCAGCGCGGTGCCGTCCTTGACGCCGTCGCGGACAGCCGGACGCATTTCGGTGGCGCACCCCGGGAGAGGCGCCGCGCCGCTCCTCTGCGCCGGCGCCTGGGAGGCGGGCATGGCGCGGTTGGCCCTTCCATTGGTCGATAGCGCCGCCACTCATTCCCGGCTAGCTCGATGATTGGCTGCGAGGCCATAGGGGCACCTTGTGGTTGCCTTGCAGAGGGGGTGGGGCTCCGTTATCCCCGCCCCCTTGTTCTCTCGCTATTGGCCAGCGCGGTGCTCGTCCCGGTTGCTCCGCGCCCCCATTGGCCGCGGCCGCTCGCCGGGCCGGCAGCGCGGGGGAGGGCGGGCGCGGGGCCCGCAGCGGCGGCCGGGGCGGAGGCGGTGAGTGCGGGTCCCCTCGGCATTGCCTCCCCCTTCCCGTCGCAGCTCCTTTTCCCCATAAGCTCGGCCGCTCCCGCTGAGGGGAGCCACGCGGTGTCCACCCCCCCTATCCCCCGGGGTCCCTGAGGCGGCGTGAGGGGAAGGAGGAGCGGGAGTTGTGGTGCCTTGTGCGGCTGCGGGCCCCGCTGTCAGGCGGCTGGGGCTTTGGTGATGTGAAACGCCTTTCTTTCTAACTAAAGAAAGAATCCTGGAATGGTTTGGGTTAGAAGGGACCTCAAAACCCATCCAGTTCCACCCCTGCCATGGGCAGGGACACCTCCCACTGGATCAGGGGCTCCAAACCCCGTCCAACCTGGCCTTGAACACAGGGATGGGGTGTCTGTGACTTCTCTGGGCAGCCTGGGCCAGTTTGGTTCCTTGTTAGGATGCTTAATATCCTGTTGCGATGATGGGAGTTGCTATAAGTAGACTTCCCATCTCTAAATATCTCCTGGAGAATGTAACGCTTGCCAGGCCCCGAGCACCAAGTCTTCCTTCTGTTGGCATAACACAGGAATTTTTGTGGAGGAACTTGAATGAGAGTGTGCTGGGAGGAGTCAGATGCGATAACGATACAATCATGAGGGTGATTACTTATTATGGAGTAGTTGTGAACCCTAATATGACCTTGCTATTTCTCAGCTATTGCATGACTCTTGGTTTAGAATTAGATCACTGTGGACTTGGGAATCTGCCCTGCTGCAGTGTATTTTGGTGTTTGAGGAACTAGAGAGCATTTAGGCTGGGGGTCAAGCTGTTGTGTGGTGATACGGCTTTACTAAAGAATTCTAAGTCCCAAGGAACATAGTTGCTACTTGTAATTTTACTTTCTCCTAGCACAGCATCTTTGCAGGCAATGGGATGTGTGTTTCGGAGACAGGCAGCAGAGGCAGCATTTAGAAAGAAACTCAGAGATTTCTGTAGCTGGAAGCAGTAAAAAAAGGTGTCTCTCTGAAGAATTTACAGGACTTGATGCCCCCGGACTCCAGGATACCGCCATCATGTCGGGCACTGTGTCCATTCTCCAACAATTTGCCAATGGCTTGAAGAGTCGCAGTGAGGAGACAAGGGCGAAAGCTGCCAAGGACTTGCAGCATTATGTCACCATGGAGCTCCGCGAAGTGAGTGCTGCAAATGACATAATTAATCCCTGTGTATTGTATGAGTGTAGGACACTCGCTGGGTACTTTGGGGATGGCGATTTTGGGAACATGGAAGCTGGTTTTAGGAGGTGGGCATAGCAGGGAGCTTATGTTTGCCCCAGCATGTAGGAGACATGAATGATCTGGTGACAGAGATGGGTGGTCGAGCACCAGAATAAATAAACTTGACAGGTCTAGGGCACAAAGAAGTACCCGTTTTGTATTTGCAGTGTGTGGTCTCTTTCTGTTTTAGTGAGCTAAGAAGCACTGACTTTATGGAGGTTTGGGGGGCAGGAAGGAAAAATAGAATTCTAAAAGCTGATTTGAACGTTTTCCTTTTACAGATGAGTCAGGAGGAGTCTACCAGGTTTTATGATCAGCTGAACCATCACATATTTGAGCTGGTCTCTAGCTCCGATGCAAATGAAAGGAAGGGTGGCATTCTAGCTATAGGTGAGTGGAAGGGCTTAATGCCTCTGTTGTGTTTTCTCTTCACGCATCAGTCTTTGGAGAAAGATTTTCAAAAGGAATGAGCATTTATTGTTGAGGCATTATGTCTGACTGCTCATTACGCTGGGTGCATGCTGGTTGCTGGGCTCTGAGAATCTGCCTGTAAGTGTCAGCATGGGAGCTGCTGAGTGCTGAGAGTGGCTGAAAACCTGGTGCTTAATGGGCCCTGAACTCTTCCAGGAGTCGAGTGTCAAGTGTGAGTGCTGAGCACATGAAAATTCTGTTCTTGAGCTCATCTGAGAGCAGTTTTTGCTGTCCATTTATAGGTATCAAGAAGGGCTGATGTTCTCAATTCTCTCCTGAGTTATTCCTCTCTTCTTGTTATTTAAATATACTTAGCTCACTGCAGCTTCCATCCCTGGGAGGGTCTCGCATTTCACTGCTTTGGTTCCGATCAGCTGCTCCATCAGTTGCTCTGGTCGTGCTTTTGCTGTGATGTAGCAGAGCTGCCTGCTTTTTGTTTCCTAAGGACATCAGCTCACATAAGGACTTTGACTTCCAAGCGAGTATCCTGTACTGTAACAGTTACTTCTTTTAAAAACAAACAGGAGATGCTTATGGTTTAGTCGGACAGGCACAACCATCCAGTCTCATTGTGTTTGAAGACAACAGAAGTCTAGCTAGAAAAGTTTTTGTTGACATCATCTGATTTTAAGCTGACAGTATTGCTTTAAAATTGTTTCTGTGAATTTACTGCTGTTGAAATGTGCTCGCTTAACAGCCTTAGACACTGATGGCCTCTCTATCTACAGAGCAGGTACAATCCAGGCACCAGCAATGAAAGCTTCTATTCTGCTGCCACTGTGCCAACCCCCCTGTCCAGGAGAAACCATCTGCAGGGCTGAGGGGAAAAGCCATTCCTTTGGTCCCTTCAGTCTTTGACTGCTCTGCTTAGACAGAGCAGCCATAGTCATTGCATGTGGATGGATGCCTTTTTATTGGGAATGGTCTGTGATCCTACAGTGGATCTTTTTTCCTTTTTAAACTAAAAATGCGGAGAATCTACAAAGCTACCAGCTGCACTTTCCTGCCCACTTAGAATTTTCACACACAGAAGAATGGTGGCCCTTTCCTATTGCTTGATTTTATTTCTTTTTTTTCTCCTGTGGATTTGTAGTTTAGGAGGAGTTAATGGGTGAATAGGGAATACTAACTCTCATGCAGGGATTACCTGCTGTCTGCCTCACTGACTCTTAGGGAGAACATACAGCATTGCTCCCTTTCTCTACAGCGAGCCTTATCGGTGTTGAAGGAGGTAACGCCACCCGCATCGGCAGGTTTGCCAACTACCTGAGGAACCTCTTGCCGTCCAATGACCCCGTTGTAATGGAGATGGCCTCCAAGGCTATCGGGCGGCTTGCGATGGCTGGTGACACCTTCACAGCTGAATACGTTGAGTTTGAGGTGAAACGAGCTCTGGAATGGCTGGGAGCTGACAGGAATGAAGGTCGAAGACATGCAGCTGTAAGTGATCTTTCTTTTTTTTTTTTGTCTTCACCTGTCTTGGAATAGGATGGATAGTGTTAGTTACAGTGGTAGGAGACAGGCACAGAAAGCTGCAGAAAACCTCTGGCCAAGAGTGGCTGCCAGTCCGTGCCTGAGAATCTGTGATGCTCTCATGGCAGTTATAGAACTTGCTTCCACCCTAGCTCAGTGACTAAGGAAGACCAGGACATCATTGTACTAGGAATTGTAAAAGTAAAGTATGGAGCTGGAAACAGCTCAGTCTCACAGCCATCAGCAGTCAAAAGAAATCATATTATGGTCTAGAAATTATAAGGTTTATCTATGGGTGCTCACCCTCACAGATTGTTACTGTTTCTCTCCCTACCTGCAGGTTCTTGTCCTGCGTGAGCTGGCAATCAGCGTGCCTACCTTCTTCTTCCAACAAGTACAGCCGTTCTTTGACAATATATTCGTGGCTGTGTGGGATCCCAAACAGGCCATCCGAGAGGGAGCTGTTTCTGCCTTAAGAGCCTGCCTTATCCTCACCACTCAACGGGAACCAAAAGAGATGCAGAAGCCCCAGTGGTACAGAGTAAGAAAATAACTTTGTATTGAAGCAGCTCCTCGTAATGCAATGCAAATGATCGAGTGGCAGATTTTAGAAGAGGTGTCTAAGCTAAGGACGTGGCTCACCTTTGCCCACTATGTCTGATTGTCAGCAGAAAGCTGCCTCTCCTTGAAAGGGTTGAAGATGTAATGGCTTACAAAATGAGTAGCTCCTTTAGCTCGCTGGAAAATTAAGTGAGAGTCTTAACTCCATCAAGAATCCATTGCTCTCTGCAGCTCATTTTCAGCTGTTGAGCCTGACTTAGTTTTACAGCCATACTATCATCTGTCTATTGTCATCTCTCACTAGCAGGTGGTCTTATTAGTGTAGATAAAACTTGACTGGAAAAGGTAAGGACTCTCTTGTCTGACCCTTAGTTTTACTGCCATTGACACCTGAATTCAGGCTCCATAACATCAGATGGGGATTGGGCAGTGCAGTCGAATGCTCTGAAGTTGGATTCCTCATAGTCAAATATTGATGAAGTCTATACAGGGCACGATTGGCTGTTTGATTAGTGCTGTTGAAAATGCTCTGCAGCATAGTCCACAGCCTCTGGGTGAATCTGGATTTTGCGGTGTTGTACTCTGTTATTACTCAGTTGAGGTTTGTGGCTACTTGTGGAAAATTACAGGACGGTAGTAACTCTTGACTGGCAGCATGGCTGTATTTCCACAGGCTTGGTTTCTGCACGGTCGCTGAGATCTTTTTCTTTTCCCCCAAGCACACGTACGAAGAGGCTGAGAAGGGCTTTGATGAGACTTTGGCCAAAGAGAAAGGAATGAACCGTGATGACCGAATCCATGGTGCCTTACTGATCCTCAATGAGCTAGTGAGAATCAGCAGTATGGAGGGAGAGGTGAGCAAACAAACAAGATGGGAGTTATGGCTTTTGTTTACCGGATTAACTGACAGCATGTTGAAAGTCAGCAATTTGTGGAAATACCCCATTGTGTTTGAAACGGGGTTGCTGGGCTGAAAAGTCACCTGAACGTGAAGTCAGAGCATTCATTATATGAACTGAAGTGTGTCAGAGAAATAAGTGACAAATTTGGGCTGAGTAGGTATTAAGCTCTGATGGAAAGCGCTATTAACTGGATTAATTACAATGAAAATAATGTTATATAGAATGAGGACTGTCTTCTGCACATTAAGTACCCAAATATTTGCATTGGATTTTGCATAGTTGATGTTTCACAGTCATTTGGCTATCATTTATGCTGCTTGGGAGATGTGGGTGCCACTGTGTTGGGCATCTACTTTCCTTTTTTTAAAAAAAAGCTGGTTTTTATGCTTTCTCCAGCGCCTTAGAGAGGAGATGGAAGAGATCACTCAGCAGCAGCTTGTGCATGACAAGTACTGCAAAGACCTGATGGGCTTCAGTACCAAGCCTCGCCACATCACTCCCTTCACTAGCTTCCAGTCTCTTCAGCCCTCCCAGTCGAATGCTTTAGCTGGTCTTCTGGGGTACAGTGCCCACCAAGGAGTCATGGGGTTTGCAACCTCGCCTGTCCCAGCAAAGTCCACATTGGTAGAAAGTCGATGCTGCAGGGATCTGATGGAAGAGAAGTTTGATCAAGTAAGTAGTTGTTCTTCAACTAGGCTACCATCATCCACAATGCTGGTTCTTGTGGAGCAGTTGTCCTTAGTGTCCCTGCTTAGCCAGAAGTATCACCTAGTATTAAATTGAGGCATCAAAACTCATTAATTATATGTATCCTGGATTTGTAACTGTATCACTTGCAGCAAGTGATTTACTTTATGTGGAAGCAGCCTGAATTATCAATCTTTCTGATGGACTCTGAAGCCGAATGTCAGTAGAATGCCTTAAAGGACCCAAGTAATAAACATTCCTGTGTTACTGCCAGTGGCCATCCTTCAAAGCCCAATCTGTCTCCTTTCAGGTGTGCCAGTGGGTTCTCAAGTGCAGAACCAGCAAAAATTCTTTGATCCAGATGACGGTTCTCAATCTGCTACCACGGCTGGCGGCTTTCCGTCCTTCAGCATTCACAGGTGACAAGACAGATGGTCAGATGTTAGACGTGTTGCTGAAATTGGGCCGGAAGTTATCCATCTCTCATTGGTCCAGATGAGCTTATGCAGGCAACACAGCAGTACAATTTGATGCTTGTAAGATGAGCAAATTCCTCTGTGGGAGATCAGTTGTCTTTTTTTTTTTTTTCCCCCTGAATAAGTATGACTTAGAACCTGATGCCAAAATGTTGCACTGATGAAGAAAATCGATTGAAAACTGTTGTCTGAATTCTGTGTTCAGTACCATAAGAGTTAGAACATGCTTTTTGGGTTTTTTTTCTCAGTATGTTGGACTTAGGGGTGAACTCTACTCTCTTGCTTTCACTCAATGTAACCCAAATATCAGCAAAGTTGTCTTCCTTCCTCTGTTGCATGTGCCTGAAAACATCAGGTAAAAATGGGAAATACCTGCTGGCTTTAAAGCAGCTCTATTGATTGAGCAAGCTTAGGAGAATCAGAATTGGAAGCAAGTCACCAAAGTGCTGCAGGTGGACTGGAACAAACCTTGTGTTGTTATTCCATTATTATGGATTTTTTTTTCTCATAACTCTTTTTTTTAATGCTTTATTTATTTATTTATCTTTAAAAAAGAAAGCCTTCTGGGCTTTGAAAATTTTATTGTGTGGTAACATGTTGACATGAGCAATGGGGAATACAAATTTTAAATGGCTGTCTCTCTTAGCTTTCCTCTTGTAAAGCTTAATTTTCAAATGTGATGCAACTGCCTGAACCTAAATGAGTTCCAATATCTGTGTTCTCTCTTGTGGGCAGCTGATCAGTATCTTCCAGACACCATGAGTCATGTTCTCAGCTGTGTGAAGAAGGAGAAGGAGCGAACAGCAGCCTTCCAGGCCTTGGGTTTGCTCTCTGTGGCTGTGAGGTCTGAGTTTCAAGCTTACCTACCAAAAGTCCTTGAAATCATAAAAGCAGCTCTCCCACCAAAGGACTTTGCGCACAAGTAAGTATGTGAAGGTTAGAGGGAGATTCTGAAACACTTCGTCTTTGTATAATTATTGTATTAAAATCAGATATTTCTGTAAGACTGGCAACACAGAAGTGGGATGAGGGAAGAGGTTCGAAAAATAGCAGCTTTTCTTATTAACTTTTATATGGTCCCTTTCCAGGAGGCAGAAGTCTGTGCAGGTTGATGCCACAGTCTTCACCTGCATTAGTATGCTGGCACGAGCCATGGGACCCAGTATCCAGCAGGACATCAAAGAGCTTTTGGAACCTATGCTGGCTGTGGGCCTGAGGTGAGTACAAGGCACAGGAGCGTATTTTCCTGTTAGCCACTGGATGGCATTGTTGGTCATGCAGAATGAAACCTTTAAAGTCTTCAAACTGAGGAGAAGGATTATTGCTTTTGAGTGATCTTTCAGAAGATCAGTACAGGTCTTTTCAAAGGATGTTTTAAGTGTTAGTGGGTCCCATGAGTTACTGAAGAACATTGGTCTCTGTAAAAAAATCTCTTTGTAGAACAACCTGTGAATTCAAAAGTAACCTGCTTTATTTTCCACTATTCAAACACATTTGGCAGCAGCCTGCAAAAATTTAAAAAGCCCCTGAAGCCTGGCGGATTTCTGCTATATTGAACTGGCAGGGGAGAAGAATGGAAATTCTGAATATTTACTCCTAGCTTCTTTCACCTTTGGAGCTGATGGTTCCTATTGGAAATTTCCTAGCTCATTAAATTGTTGGGATGGGAGAAAGCCTTCAGGTAGCACAAAGCTGTTCACATCAGATTTGTGTTACCATCTGAAGTGAATTTTGTTGCCTTTGTTTGTAAAAAGGAGGGATCCTTAAGTTTGTAACAGTGTTCTAACAGTGTAGCACCATGTGCTACTGTGCCAACAGTTTGTTCACAAAGTTCATACAGGAAGATCCTCTTCGGTGCTCGAGTTCACACAAAGAATGCAATGTTCTACTGGCTGGTGTTGCTGTGATGTGTGAATGCCCACAATTACCTTCTGATGGGCACAGATATAAACAGTAGAAGTGAAATGTGCACCTTGTATTGTTTCTGTTTTAATGATTATCTGCCTGCTTTTTTTTCTCTTAGCCCTGCCCTAACAGCTGTGCTGTACGACTTGAGTCGTCAGATCCCGCAGCTAAAGAAGGATATCCAGGATGGGCTGCTGAAAATGCTCTCCCTTGTTCTAATGCACAAGCCTCTGCGACATCCAGGCATGCCAAAGGGCCTGGCTCACCAGCTTGCCTCCCCTAGCCTCACCAACATCCCAGAGGCCAGTGATGTGGGTAGCATCACCCTTGCCCTTCGTACACTGGGTAGCTTTGAGTTTGAAGGTAAGATGAAATAAGGAAGGAAGGGGCTAAGGGGTATGGGGTATGAACACTGCTGCATTGGAGTAGAGTACAAGTAGCAGGAAAACTCTGAGAGTGCTTTCTTTAAGCTCCTTTTCCTTGGTAAGACCAGTAATTGAGATTTAAACCTGTGTTAAACTCCCCATCTTCTTCTTTCTAGGCCATTCTCTGACTCAGTTTGTTCGGCACTGTGCAGACCACTTTCTGAACAGCGAACACAAGGAGATCCGGATGGAAGCAGCCCGCACTTGCTCTCGCTTGCTCACACCTTCCATCCACTTGATCAGTGGTCATGCCCACGTGGTCAGTCAGACGGCTGTGCAGGTTGTGGCTGATGTTCTCAGCAAACTGCTTGTTGTTGGAATAACTGACCCAGGTTAGTGTGTAGTTCAGAGAAAAAGGTTTCTCCTGCCACGCATTAATTTTAGCATGTGAGCAGGTCATGATATTAAGATTGTGGTAGAATTTGAGCATATTTGCCACTAACATAAACTATCATTCTTTACAAATTAAAAAAGTCTCCTAATTTCTCTCCCAGATCTTGATTTTTGTGGTACGAATAGAACACTTGTGCAAAATGCTCAAACTGTGCCCTTGGTAATCCTTTGGTAGAGCGCTGTTATTTCTTTTGCTGTTGAATCTTCCTACTTGAATTTTGATTCTTTCAGTTGCAATATGGTCACCTGAGATGTTCATTTTTTTACACGCTGTTTCCAGACATGGAAGTTGGTGTTGTAATAACGTGGGTGTCAGAGCAGTACTGGGCAGCACTGGACCTGTTGGCTTTACCTACCTGTATTTCATGTATAAAACAGTGGTGTAGCATCTCACACTGAGAAAACTCTCGGCATTTCCCTGAGGTTGTGAAGAATTTTTGAGACCCATTTGTGAATACGAGCAATAATAAGAACAGGACTTTACTGCATTTAAAGCGAAACAAATGTGTTCTTGCAGACCCTGATATACGTTTCTGTGTGTTGGCTTCTCTGGATGAGCGATTTGATGCTCACCTTGCCCAGGCGGAAAATTTGCAAGCTCTTTTTGTGGCCCTGAATGATCAAGTATTTGAAATCCGAGAACTGGCCATCTGTACTGTGGGTCGCCTGAGCAGCATGAACCCTGCTTTTGTCATGCCTTTTCTGCGCAAGATGTTAATCCAGGTAATCAAGAGCAGTGCCTGCAATGAAAGTACCTTAGTTGGCATTGAGACTAAGATGGTGTTAAAGAACCGGGCTATTTAGCTGCAGGAAATGTGAGAGAATAGTTCGCTTTTGGAAAATATTTATTACTATTTCACCCCACGTTCATCCTGCTGGAGTTCTTTCCTGTCTGTATTGAGGAAGTGTGTTTTGTGCTTTTAGGTGAATGGCTGGCACCAGTCCATAAGCGTTTTGGAACCATCTATTCAGTTTTATGTTAATTCATTTTAGCTTCATTTAGAAATAAATGACTGGATGGAGTGAAAACATAAAGCACTTTTTACAAGTGCTGAGAATATTTTTAGTTTCTGTTGTAATTGGACAAGAGAAGAGGAAATCAAAAGAATTTTTGCCTACCTTTGTCTTCCCTGTTCTCACGCTTTCATTGTCTTTTCTGCAGATTCTAACAGAGCTGGAACACAGTGGTGTTGGCAGGATTAAAGAGCAAAGTGCCAGGATGTTGGGTCACCTGGTTTCTAATGCTCCACGCCTCATTCGTCCATATATGGAGCCTATCCTTAAGGTAGAGTCTCTGCATTTTCTGGTGACTTTGGAGTGAGATGATACAGCCAGTAGATACATGACGTGGAGCTGCAATTTTTTTGCTTCATAACAGGGTGTTAACCACTTTAATGTGTGTGTGTGACAGTGTATCCTACCTTGATTCTGCATTTGCATAAAGTTTGTGAAACCAGGGTTTCATTTACTGTTGAAGTGCTCACAGTGAGGCACATGGAACCCCTGTGGAATCAATTTCAGGTGCAAACAAAAAGAAAGATCATTTTGAGTACTGTGTACACTGCAAAGAGTCTTCTTAACACGTCGTAATTTGTTCCTCTGTCACCTTCTAGGCACTGATTGTCAAACTGAAAGATCCTGATCCAGATCCAAATCCAGGGGTGATTAATAACGTCTTAGCTACCATAGGGGAGCTTGCACAGGTAGGGATGCTGCAGGTACCTCTTTGCCCTGCTTGTCTGTTGTTAAGCTTTCACCAGTGCTAGATTAATGACTTTGATTTTTGTCTTTCTATAGGTCAGTGGGCTGGANGCTGAATTACGTGCCTGTTTGAATTGTATCTCTAAGTGAGAGTCTAACAAGTAGTTAATTATCTTTTTCTTTACAATTGGTTATTATTCTTTTTAGGGGCTTTCAAACATGAACTGTGTTTTGGAGTGTGATCCTAAAATACCCAAAGAACCTCTACAGAAGTTGAATGACTGATAGATCAGGAGGCATAATACATTCCTTGATCAAAACTAATCTGGGCTTGATCTTTCCAGGTGGCTCTTTGGACACTGGGACAGCTGGTGGCCAGCACTGGTTATGTGGTGGAGCCATACAGGAAGTACCCAACTCTGCTGGAGGTGCTTCTGAACTTTCTGAAGACTGAGCAGAACCAGGGCACCCGGAGAGAGGTACAAACATGAAGTTATCACACAGCCGTTTCTGGAAGTTCTGGAGAATGAGCTGTCAAATAAATGTGTCTGCATAGGTTCAGGGAAGGTGAGAGATGTCATTGTGGCTGGTACAAGTACAATAAGAAGAAATAAGAGGGGTGAAGGTGCCAAGTAAGTGAAATGGCCTCTAGCAGTTGAATGAAAAGCATTGATATTTTTTCTAGGCAGTCACTTTAGTTCCAGGTCTTCTCTCCTCAGTCCCTCAGGAACTTTCCCAACATGTGGGTTCATGCGTTTCATTCTGCCTTGGTGATGAAGTTCTGATGAATTTCCTTTTTGTTTCTGTCTTACCAGGCTATTCGCGTGTTAGGGTTGCTGGGTGCTTTGGACCCTTACAAACACAAAGTGAACATTGGCATGATCGATCAGTCACGAGATGCTTCAGCTGTCAGCCTCTCGGAGTCCAAATCCAGCCAGGATTCTTGTAAGCATCTGAATATCTTTCAAGTGAATAGCTTCATAATCCGCAAACAGGCCTTGATTTTTCTATTAATTTGTTGCTGTTGTTAGCAGTTTTTCTCCTCTTATAAACAAATTATTAGTGTACATGTTTTCACCTAATACTTGGGTGCTCCTGAGCGCACCCAAGGCTAGAGGTGCTTCAAGAACATTTCATATGTAGCTTGTGACACTACCTTCTTTCTCCTAGCGGACTACAGTACCAGCGAGATGTTGGTGAACATGGGAAACCTCCCTCTGGATGAGTTCTATCCAGCCGTGTCTATGGTGGCACTGATGAGAATTTTCCGAGATCAATCCTTGTCCCAACACCACACAATGGTAGTTCAAGCCATCACCTTTATTTTCAAATCTCTTGGGCTGAAGTGTGTGCAGTTCCTGCCCCAGGTCATGCCAACGTTCCTTAATGTAATACGGGTTTGTGATGGTGCCATTCGAGAGGTGAGTGTACCAAGGACCTTCTTTCCTTAAGAATCCTTTTTTTTTTAAAGAGAATGTGACTGGCTTTGGGCATTGCTGTGCTATGTGTTGCTGCCAAGCATGCTGCAAATGTGAGGTTCAGCTTTGCTTTTTCTCTCCTGTGAGCATTGGGTGTAATATCCAGTGAAAACTGTTTTTCTGCTTCTTATTGAAACAGCTGCTTCTGAGCATAATCCTTAGGAGGCATATATTTGATTCTTCTTTTTTTCATCAAGCTGGTCTTGTTGAGGAAAACAGCCTGTGCAGCTTCCTGAGCTTTCAGTGATCTCTGCGTTACTGTACTGTTGCAAACAGTATTATTAAATAATAGAGGTAAATTCTTAAAATTTCTGGTGCAGCTATGTACTCTGGCTCATCCGTGAGAAAGAAAATTCAGTTTGCTACAGTCTGCTGACAGTCAGAGCAGCGTGGGTGGTGATTCCACAGCAGCGCTTTCTCTTCCTTCCCACTAAAGTTACAGTTTTAGAAGGAAACGAGAATCGTGTGGAGATAATAATGAGCTGAAGGTTCACCAAACCAGAGATGGCTGCTGTTTGCCAGCCTTTTCCTCAGGCAGCTGAAATTAGTCTCTGTGGTGGGAAGGGCAGTTTGTATTAGTTATTGGTGCTGTGTTTTGTAGGTGGGATGGGTTCTCCCTTAGCAGAAATCCCAAGCCTGCTATAGAACTGCTGTTTTCTCCCAGACTGAACTACTACTCAGATTGGAAGGAAAACATCTCACATGCCTTGGTTGGCCAGACTCCTAGACCTGACTGATCTAACTTGCTTGAAAGCTATGCAGTTGTGCACACTCTGTTTAAAAATTTTCAGGTGAAAGAAGATGGTGAAAGTGTACTGGGGAGAAGAGCTGAGGTGGGTACGCGTGCCACTAAAGCCTAAAGGAGGCAGGTCCTTATCCTATATGTAAGCATCCTCTCACTACACCAAAAAAAGGCACAGCACAGGAGCTCAGGGTTCTTTTTTTGGTAAATAAATGTACTGTTCTCACTAGAGAAGCTGAAGTTATTTCTTGCTGAAATTTCACAAAAATCTACTCTTTCTTTTCCTGAGCTCCACTTTGTATTTTGTCACTATAGTCTTCAAATACTGCATGAAGAAATGAAATTTAATATAAGATAACTTAAGTTTTCCTATTTTTCCTAGAGGAAGGAAGGCTATATACGCTTATTCTGCAGACAGAGTGATTTCACCCACGTTATTCCATATCAGTCTCATTCAAAGTCATGAGCGAGTGCAGAAATTTGTACTGGGGCAAAAGGAATTGCAAAACTGTCGTAGTATATCTGAATAAAATTGACTCAGTCACAATTTTATGGTACAATCAACCGTCCTTCAATAAAAGTTGGTATTTCTGGCAAGGACCAAACTCTCTTCCCCAGTAACTTTTCACCAATATATCTTGGTGGGGATGGGAAAGAGTATAGAAAGAGTATCTTAAAACGTGTGCCAGTTTGGCTTAGAGGCCAGAGGGGAAAGATTAGGGGCTAAATTTTTGGAAGCATACTTCAAACCTAAGTTACAAAGTTTGGTGGTTGACGTGTTTGTGCTTGCAAGTCTATTCTGAAACTGTAAATTCGCTGTCACATCACAAACCCTTGTTTGTATGTTTGAATGTTTAAGGCTTTGGCTTCACAAAATTTTTGATGCATGCAGAGGGGCGGGGTGGAAACTCCACTGAAAAACACCAAAACCACCCCCCAC
>WAAB01024868.1:0-26167 GCA_013389865.1 Piaya cayana
AATACTCCAGATGAGGTCTGACAGAGAGGAATAAGTCTCACAAGACAGGAACCTCAGAGGTGTTTTCCAGTCTAATGATTCTGTGGCTCTATAATTCTATTCTTTCTGTTGGTGGTTATCCAGGTGGTTGAAGAACAATGCTCTCTGTATTAGTAGTTTCTAACTGATATTTCAGATCTTCAGTTTTTTAAAGCAAGCTGGTCTGTCAATAAGGATGACGGCTACAAGAGGTGTCTTGCTGATGCCCAAAAAACTGGTTTGGGTCAGGTGACCTCATTTCAGGGATACAAGAGATAAATGCATCCTCCTGACTGAGAGGTGCAGTGTGCTGATCCATAGCCTTTGCCAGATCCCAGTTGGACAAAACCGGTCTTGGAGTACTTTCCAAACTCGGCTTAGTTGGCAGTACTGGTCCTCTCGGTCCAATGCTGCTCCAAGGAGAAAAGGGTATGAGAGGGTGGATAGCAGGCTGTCCTAGACTCTGGATGTTTCATGGAATCACAGAATCACTAGGTTGGAAAAGACCTCCAGGATTATCGAGTCCAACCATTCCTATCAACCACTAAACCATATCCCTCAGCACCTCATCCACCCATTGCTTAGACACCTCCAGGACTGGTGACTGAACCACCTCCCTGGACAGTCTCTGCCAGTGCCCAATGACCCTTCCTGTGAATATTTTTCCCCTGATATACAGTCTGAACCTGCCCTGGTGGAGCTTGAGGCCATTCCCCTTTATCCTATTACCTGTCACTTGGGAGAAGAGGCCAGCTTCCTCCTCTCTATAACCTCCTTTCAGGTCGTTGTAGAGAACAATGATGTCTCTCCTCAGCCTCCTCTTCTCCAGCCAAAACAACCCCAGCTTCCTCAGCTGCTTCTTGTAAGACTTGTTCTCCATCCCCTTCACCAGCTTCATTCTAGAGCCTCAACATCCTTCTTGTGGTGAGGGGTCCACAACTGAACACAGGATTCAAGATGTGGTTTCACCAGTGCTGAGCACAGAGGGAAAATAACCTCCCTGGACCTGCTGTTCACACCGTTTCTGACACAAGCCAAGATGCCATTGGCCTTCTTGGCCACCTGGGCAAACTGCTGGCTCATGTTCAGTCGCTGTCAACCAACACCCCCAGGTCCCTCTCCTCCTGGCAGCTTTCCAGCCAGGCTTCTCNATCCAGGTCATTGATGAAGACACTGAACAGGGCTGGACCCAGCACTGAGCCCTGGGGACACCACTTGTGACTGGCCTCCAGCTGGAGTTAACTCCAATTACCACCACTCTCTGGGCCCAGCCATCCAACCAGTTTTCCACCCAGGAGTGTGTGCGCCTGTCAAGGCCGCAGGCTGACAGTTTCTAAGCAGAAAGCTGTGAGCAGCCGAGTCCGCGCGGGGACCCTACGTCTCTCCCGGGGCTGGAAGGATGCAGGGAGCATCCTGTGCCGCCGCCCTCGCGGTGACCCGGGGAGGCAGCGGATCCGCCTTACGCAACCGGCTCAGAGAGCTCTGCGCTGTCCGTGAGTCCCGGGGATGCCGGCGGTCCGTCTGCCGGCGGCGGGGGCTGGAACTGCCCCTCTCGACCCCGAGGGGTATAGAATATGCTCCATCGGCCGCCGCTCCCGCAGGGGACGGCAGGAACTCCTGCCCTGCCTGCCCGCTGCTCTCCGGAGGTGTTAGGGCTCTGTGTGTGCCCTTTCGCGTGCTGGGGACTCCATCTCTCCTCTTTCTCTGCGCTGGGGCTCCCTCTTTCCCTCATCCTTGGGCTGGGGGCTCCCTCTCTCCCTTTCCCGTGTTGGGGGCTACCTCTCTCCTCTATCCCTGGGCTGGGGCCCCTCTCTCCTCTGTCCCGGGGTTGGGGCTGCCTCTCTCCTCCGTCCCATGACTAGGGGTTCCCTCCCTCCATCTATCCCATGACTGGGGGCTCCCTCTCTCCCCTCTCCCGAGGTTATGGGCTCCCTCTCTCTCTCTCCTGGGGTCTAACAGCTCTCCTCGCATCCCTGCCCGCTGCTTTCCCACGGCCGCATCTCCTCCTGTCTCCCGGGGGTGGGCGCAGGCTTCCCAGGGCGCACCTCTCCGGAGGAGGAGAGGGCTGGGAAAGCCTTAGCCCGTCCTGGCTCTCTCCGCAGACTCCACACCCTGTCTGGCCGCTCCTGGTATTCGTGTGTCAGGGAAATGAGAGGCTGGGAAGACATTTTTCCTCTCCCAATGATTCCCTCCTGGGTACCGGGCGCTGTCGCTGGGATCTTCTCCTTGCACCTCATCCAGAAGATCCTCTTCCCCTACTTCTGGGCTGACCTGAGGTACCTGATGAAGGTGTTCGTGTATGGGTTGAGAGTGGAGCTATACCAGCGGCGAGGGAGGATTGTCACCGTCCTGGACAAGTTCGTGAAACTGGCTGAGAAACAGCCCCACAAGCCGTTCCTTATCTACGAAGGGAAGGTGCTTACCTATCAGGATGTGGACAGGAGGAGTAACAGGGTCGCACAGGTCTTCCTGCACCAAGGGACTCTGAAGAAGGGCGACACGGTGGCCTTGCTGATGGGCAACGAACCGGACTTCATCCACGTGTGGTTTGGACTGGCCAAGCTGGGATGCGTGGTGGCTTTCCTCAACTTTAATGTCCGCTCCAGGTCCCTCCTGCACTGCATCAGTAGCTGTGACCCCAAGATACTGGTTGTGGGAGCAGGTAGAGTATATGCCTGGTTGATACATCCAAAGCTTTTAATGCTGCATCATCCCAGTGTACACTTGTCCAGGTCCCTTATTGAAAACCTGATTTTCAGGTGTTCACAGAGTGAAAGAAACCTGTGGCTGCAAGGGGCTTCCAGAGATCATAAAGCTCAAAGGTCTCAGGCAGAATGAAGTGTATCTATGCTTTGGAGACATCCTTTTCTTTAAAAATGCAGGTTACAAGGGAGGCTTGCAACATTGAAATGCCTGTTCCAAGCATTTAATCACTTCACTAGTTGCCTAGTGTGTCACAGAAGAGACTAAAATGAAGTATGGATAGTTTCCAGTAGCTTTTTAAACAGCCTGTCTTAATATTAAATTTAAGTTACATACTCTGTTCCCCTTTACTATCATCTCCACAACATTCTAGTGATCAAAATCACTGCAAACTAGAAGGTATAAGCTCAGACTATATAACCTTTGTGACATCACTATTCAACGAAGTATGATAAGTCTTCTAGGAACTAAAATTGAGTGGGTTTTTTTTACAGCACATAGGACGTTGGTTTATAATAATCCCTAAAGAAATGATAACCATACTTCTGAACCAATAGTTTTTATTTTTGCCTTCTTACTTTTTTTTTCCTAAAAAAAAAATCTCATTTAACACCCTATCATGAATGTGCACTTTTGAGTGTATGAGTTGGGGAATGCAATTAATGTTCAGGAAATTCTTATTGACTGGGGTGAAGGAGAACTTTGGATCAAAAATTGTGCTTAAGAGTCTTTATTGCATCTTTATTAAATGAAGAGGCTAATGAATGAATGAAAAAAGCTTTTGCAAAGCAGGAATGGAGTCACTGTTTCTCCACTCCTAATTTATTACCAACAGCTGATAGTAGGAACAACTGTGTTAAACTAACTTGTGTGCAGTCAGATAAAACAACAAGGAAACCAGCAAATTAGGCTCTCGGCTGGTATTTTATGTGTTGGTATTCTTCCCTTACTCATTGGATTCATTCTCTGCATTAAGTTTGTTGGACCCTTGCACCTCAAAGGCTGCACAGTATTCTTCTTTGGGACTTAGAGGCTCTTTTTTATCTGTATCTGTGAAGGAAGTTGCAGTTCTGTTATGCTCTTGCTTCTTGATCATGTCCCATGGAAAAGGAGCCTCTCCAAAGGAGTCCAGGTTTTGCAAGTAATAGTACTACTTTTGAAACACAAACATATTACACATAGTTACTGTACATAATAATTTGTCCCTAATGTTTATAAAAAATTGCAGGGCTGTGTTTAATGCTGAGATTACACAGGCAGTTAGATAATTCTCAGAGGTTTGCTAAACATTGTTTTGTCCAGTGTTAATGTGTTTTTATTTCATGCTAGTAGGCCTAACTTGAACTTTCTTGTGTGTTGTGCTGTTGTGACACCATTTTCCACAGGACTGAGTGTAGCTTGAACATAATATACTCTCTTGTATTATATTTACGCTAAAAACAATCAACATGTGGCCCTGTATCTATTACTGTCATAGTCAGGAATCGTATTTGGCAATTGAGATTGTTTATTTAATTGGAGATTAGTATGGAATGGTATTTTTTCTGGATAATAATTTTCAAAAAGATTCAGATATTTTCAAAAATATGTAGGTTTTTCACCCTTCACAAACAAATATAGGTTTGACTTACATATTTAGTTTACAAAACTATCTTTTCAATATTTTGGATGACCTTCAGTCTTGTCCATTTACTGCAGCATAACAGAAATATCCCCTTAACAGTTTTACCATTAGCTGTCAGTACTCAGCAGTATTTCCTCTTGAAATTATTGTTGGTAATGGCACATTAAATTGGGGACCTGTATTAAAATCCATTTAATATTAAGGTTTAACTTGTACCAAAGGGTACCTTCCACTTTGTGCTGGTATCTGGAACAGCTCGCACAGATAACTTGTTGATTGCTAAATCTTCCCTGCCCTGAAGGGAACATTTTACAAATATAATACTGCTATCCAATCAGGCTGGGTACTATTTATGATTTTATTTTCTTCCACCCCTTGTTTGCTGTTTCGCATGCTTCCTCTTGCAAGATCACTCTCATTTACGGAATTTGTGCTCTTCAGTTTTATTTTGTGCCAGCATGTTTTTCAGAGGCTGTGATTTGTAAACCTGTCCTATTAGTATCATCTTATCTTTCCTTCAGCACTAACAGGCAGACTTTCTTCTGGTCTGACAGTTCTCTGATATTTTGATTCTTTTTTCTAACTTTAGATGGGAGTCTTTCCAATAGTACTTAAGTTCTGGGAGTTTGGTTTTGACTTGCGTATTCTAGAAACTCTGCAATTGAATGTTTCATTCTTGAGCCTCAGATGCATTATAAAAAACTTCAAAATTTCTCCCTCTTGTCAGTTTCTTATGTAAAGTGGATATCCCTACAAGGTATAATTTTTTCTATAACAGAAATGTTCTTTAAGTCATTTAGCACAATATAGTAACTTGTTTATTTTTTGCCCTGCTTCAGGCTGTAGGACAAATACAGATTCAATGATTTGCCAATATTTAGATTCTGTGTTCCTTTCAGTATTTCCACTTGCCTTTGTGGCAGTTTTTGCTTTAGCTACTTTAATTTGTATGCTGTGTTCCCAGAGCATTTAGTTCTTGCTTTAACTTGTTATGTAACATTCTCACACTTCCATTCCCAGAAATGCTGTCTACCACCACTCCCATTCTGGGGAATGCTGGTTGAAAGAGATTCAAAAGTTGGAGTTTAAAACTGTGTTTTTAATAAAACAGTGGTTAACTAATATGTAAGTAAATGAACTTGTAAAAAAGAAAGAAAGAAATTGTATGCCAAACTGCCAGCAATAGCTTACTCTAACAGCAATTTGATCTGTTTAGAAGGTATTCATCCTCACTATGCTTGTGACCAGATTATACCACTGTTATTTATTTTAAAACTTGTGGTTAAACAGAGAGGTAAAGTACTGTTTAAAATGAAGGCGTCTTTGAAGGTACTGCATCCTGTCTAGGGAATCTATTCATTGGAGTCTTGCTTGAGCAAAGGATTGCTTTTATCTTCTAGACAGTACCTTGGTAATAGCAGTGGAGCACTTACAATCTAGTGACCCATCAGAAAGGTACAAATGGAATTGACCAGTGCATTTATAATGTGTTGACATTTGGAAGGGTTCAGCTTTTAGTGAGACAAACCCAGGTTATCACCATGACTTCTGATACAAGAACCCAACTGTGATGGGATTGCATTACTAAATTCTGCGAGATTTATGTTGGTTGTGATACTAAAGGCTGTGGGCAGCTTGCTCTACATGGGCCCTCTTGAGCAGGGATGCTGGACCAAGAGGACCTCCAGAGATTCCTTCCAAGCATTTTTATTCTATAACTCTGAAGTTCTATAAAGATTTACATCCTCCAGCTGTGCAAGTACGGCATTTTCCTGGCCAGGATTCTTCACATTTTGGTTACTAGCAGTGCTTTCTGCTGCTTCTGAGTGTATTCTGAACTTCTCACCATCTAAGCTCAGAAACAGAGTTTATTGCTGGCAGTGAACAGTTCAGACAGTGTGTCTGTGTCCTGGAGAGAGTGAGAGTAAACATAGTTGTTTCTGGTATTCGTGAATTAAGTTCATATGGTATCATATACAAGTAGTGGTATTAGATACAAGTAGCAACATCATGTCTCCTATCTCAGGCACCAGGTGAAAAAATACAGTGGATGTTATCAAAATCATCTTTTCTTAAGTATCTGGCAAAAAAGCTATTTAGACCTAAACATTTAGGGCAAGGAAATAATAGAAAACCTTCACAAGACAGTCTGATCTGCTCTGTTAGACACGCTATCTCTTTGATCACTTGCTTTTCCTCAGGCTGTACCTCTGTCCCAGACAGTGTTTGAGTGGAAAACCGTGCCAACCACGATTTGAAGCCAGTTTCAGTTTTGCTTCATTTACTGGCTTCAGTGGCGTTGAACCTGACTTTGAACCTGAGCCAAAACAGAGTGGTAATTTTCTGTTATTATGACTTAGTGAGAATAAGTACTGAGTGTAGGGAGTCACTTAGGGGATCAAGTACAAGTAACAGTAATTTTCTGAGGCCAGATGGTATGGGGAAGAGTTAGAGCTTGCCATGACTTACTGAGAACATCAGCCAGGGTACACATCGAAGTTGTGTAAGAACCACTTCACACAGTTTTCCTTCTAAATAACCTTCTGTTCAGTACAAATTGATCTTATAATCTGAGGTATTTCTTTCATCGTCATTGGACCGCGTCCTTGCCAACAGGCTGCATTGTTTCTTTGTGAGAAAATAACATTAAAAAATCTTTTGTGCAACTTCAAGTCTAGGATGGCAGTTCAAACCCAAATATCTTTGCTTTGCTTTCTCAAAAGATGTAACAGGGTTATGTATTCATGTGGATTTAGTGTAACAGTTTCACACACTTTTTGTTGAATAATTAAATTCTTTAAAAGCAAGGGGGGGGGAGGGAAAGGTAAAAGAAGTGGAGAAGCGCATTCATTATGATCAATTACAGATACTTTATTTTCTCAGTTGAAACCAAATAGTTAGCAAATGGTGAATATTCATATACAAACTATGTAAACACTGCACACACAACTGCTGACTGCGTTGCCAAACTTTAGATAGTTGTTTCTTCCAGAACAAATAGAATAGGACCTGAATATACTTTCATAACATAAAAAGCAAACAAATGCTTGAGAGAAACCACAAGCTTGAAGAACTGAATTGTTTTAACTACTTTTGCTTTACTATTGCTTTCCTACATGTAAAGCACACGTATCAAGTACTTGTAGAAATAACAAAACTGCAGTTCCTCCAAGAGGACTGTTTTTCCCTGAAATGTGGACAAGTTGCTATGTAAAGACCAATGAGACCCACACAGCATCTGGCACAGTAGTTCTTTGTTCATGGAACTAAACACTGGTTGACTATCATCAGAATTAATCTTAGAAATATGTTAGTACAACTGAGAGTTATTTTCAAACACTCCATGACCTTATGTGTTCCAGAAGTAATTTGCAGTTTCTGGCACTTTGAATACAGCTGTTTTAAATTACACTTTCTTATTCAGGAAGTAATTTATTGTTTCCGCTGTTCTCTACTATCTAACTAGAAATTTATTTCAAGATAACATATAATTACAAGCTGTTCATGTGTTGCTCCAAGTACTAGATTCCTGAGCACAGAAGAACAATTCTATTGTATAATTGATTCGTAGTTCAATAGTGGTTAAAAACCAAGCAAACCTGTGTGCAGAACAAAAACCTGTGGGTTTTATGAGTGCTTAGAGAAACAATGAACAGTGTGTAAGTCTAATTAAAAGGTTGATCATAATTGTTTAGAGTAAATTTGTTTCAGTCTGCTAAAAGGGAGCTACTCCCTCCTGTCATTCGTGAATCTTAAATGATTGTGTCCATGGAGCTGAAATTAATTGTTGCCATATCTCTTCCTTTGAAGGAATGAAATAAAAGGGGGGAAAGAAAACGAAGAAGCAAGTTGTCCTTTTTTTGACAGACTCAAAATGTTACTCAGGTACCCAAGGAACCTGGTGTATATCTCATCTAGAGTTTCTGAATGCTAAAAAATTAGAAATATTTATGAATGTTGTGCAGTCCTAAACAAAAATGTCTTCTGTAGATAAATTAAGAATAGGTAGGTAATGCAGCTTCATCTTAATCTTTTTCAAAAATGTAAAAAGCAAAATAATTTAAGGAAATGCAAGACGGATTGAATTTATCTGTGGAAATAAGGAAGTGCTGCAATGTTCGTTTTGGTAACAGCAGTGAAGGCTGAGGGTTTGTTTGGGTTTTTTTGCCAGACTTTTTGCAATAGAATA
Source organism: Piaya cayana (assembly GCA_013389865.1). Classification (NCBI taxonomy): domain Eukaryota; kingdom Metazoa; phylum Chordata; class Aves; order Cuculiformes; family Coccyzidae; genus Piaya; species Piaya cayana. The sequence goes on from WAAB01024868.1 coordinate 8,535, forward strand.
ATTTACAATTCAACAACAGGTGAAATTTTGTTTCCAATTGGGCTTTATTTACACAGGGTAATTTAGCATGATGACTTTTATTGGGAAGTTTTTCTCAATATTTGCACATTGCAATTGTTATTTGCTGAGGACACTATGCAGGATGGCAGCTGAATCTGGTTCAGATGGTTACTGGAAGCTAAAGGAGCAAAAAATTATTAATAGTCCTTAACATCTTTGCTGTCACTATAGTTGGAGCCAGTGCACCAACAAACAATGGCAGAGAATGCTCTATGTTTTGCTGTTTTTGAGTACAGAAATGGGGCTCCAGCAACTTCTAACACCTGTGTACCTTTTGCTAGCTCAACCCAACTTGTACCTACACAGGCTACCATTCATCTATTTAGGAGACAGCTATATGTACATAAGCATAATAGGAAGACAAAAATCAGTATTAGAATCATATAATCATGTAATCATAGAATGGTTTGGGTTGGAAGGGTCCTTAAAGCCCATCCACTTCCAACCCCCCTGCAATGGACAGGGACACCTCCCACCAGACCAGGCTGCTCAAAGCCTCATTCTCACCTAGCCTTGAACACTTCCAGGGATGGGGCAGCCACAACTTGTCTGGGCAACCTGTGCCAGTGCCTCACCACCCTCATCATGAGAATTTCTTCATCTAATCTAAATTTCCCCCCTTGCAATTTAAAGCCATTCTCTCTCATCCTATCACTATATGCCTTTGTAGAAAGTACCTCCTCAGCTTTTCTGTAGTGCCTTCAGGCACTGGAAGGTTGCTGTAAGGTGTCCCTGAAGCCTTCTCTTCTTCAGGCTGAACAACCTCAACTCTCCCAGCCTTTCCTCATAGCAGAGGTGTTCAAGTCTTCTGATCAGGTTCATAGCCTCCTCTGGACCTGTTCCAACATTTCTATATCTTTACTATGCTGGGGATTATATAGTTATTCTGGCATATTTGGTTTATTAATAGCTGGTTTTCATTAGAACTAATAGTATTGTATTTTTTATTTATTATTTCAAAAATAGACACTACTTTTATAATACAACAGTAAAACAGAATTAATATGCCAGTGAATCTTGATTTTCAGTGCATCTGGTTTCCAGCAGGTAAAGCTAATATCCTTAACATTACTTTTTGTTCACATTTTTGTTTCTGTTACTGTGTGTATTGTAGGAGGCCATCATCCCATCATTCAAACAGGAGACAATTTATCTTTTAGATTTTCATAATCCTTTCATAGAATCATAGAATCATAGAATAACTAGATTGGAAGAGACCCACCGGGTCATCGAGTCCAGCCATTCCTATCAAACACAAACCATGTCCCTCAGGACCTCGTCCACCCATGCCTTAAACACCTCCAGGGAAGGTGAATCAACCACCTCCNTTAATCTTCTTTGAGTGCATCCTTCCTGGTATCATCCTGCAGTGCAAGGAACAAAAAACTTTTAATATCACTCTATATGTCTTTTTGGCAAAGGTTCATAAAAGATCTAGAACTGGTACTTTGAAAGTTTTAAAATTGCATGATGTGCTTAGTAGGTGATGGTAGGCTGTACCTCTCTTATAGTAATAGGGATTAGTATGTCACTCATTAAAATACATACAGCAGTCTGCTATTAGGAATATAGTTTTATGAAAGATTAAAAATCTTCAGCTGTTTTAGTGTAAAATCTATGCAAGGTACTTGTCTTTTAGTGGTATCCATATTTAGTATTTGCAAAAAGAACTTGGAGTTGACAGTAGGATGTCAAACAATGGCGCTGGCAGTGCCTCATTATGAGGTTCTGTGTGACTCATCAACTTTGTTTGTTTATTCATCTATGAAAACTGAGATAATAATGTAAATTTATGCCCGTAGGGATATTTGCAACATTAATTGCATGGGCTGAGATCCAGCAAAGCACTTAAGTGTAAATGAGTCTTTAAATATATGAATTTGCCTTCTACCAAAGGCAATATTATTCCTGTTCTTCAGAATTTTCCTGGATTAGTAGTTTAATGCCTGTGCAGTATTCCAGGAAAGTGTCAGATTGTAGGGATGCTTGGAAATACAAACATAAATAACAAATGTATTACTTAAGGATTGGCCTCTATTTCTGCTTTTTTCCTTTTTGATTAGCGTGGGATTCTCTGATGGTTTCTTTCCCAATAAGCAAACAGTATAGACCTCAGTTATGCAGCTGTTTTTACTTTTAATTAATTAATTACAATTTATATTCAGGTAGAAACCAATAGAAGGAAGGACTTCTAGTGAATGAAGATGCCATTAGAGTCATTAAGGTATCTAAACTGCTCAAAGAACTACATAAGTAACCATGTGGTTCTTTGGCAGTGCCTGAATAAGCCACAGGCCTCTATCAGAGAGTTGCTGAATGAGTGAGTTGGAAGGGACCTTCAAGTTAATATCCAGTTCCAGCTGCCCTGCTATGCGCATGGATGCCTCCCACTGGAACAGGCTGCTCAAAGCTCCATCCAACCTGGCATTGAACCCCTTCAGGGATGGGGCAGCCACAGCTTCTCTGGACAATGTGTGCCAGTGCCTCACCACCCTCAGTGTGAGAATCACTCCTTTGTGAAATTCAGGTACCTACATACAGAATACAGGGGGTTTTGTGTGCTTTCTTAAACAAACAAACAAACAAACAAACAAACAAACAAACATACATACATACATACATACATACATACATACATACATACATACATACATCATCCCCGAAAAAACATTATTTCTGTGTTTGGAAAAGAAGTACCTTCAACGAGAGATTGAGGTTGAGGGAATCAAGGAAACCTGTGATATAATTAACAGCTGTGTATCTGTTTCCCTTGCATCTTCATCAGCTTTCTTCATTATTTGTTTGACATTGAAACTTGACTACACTTCATTCCAGTCTCGGCAATGACCAAGGATTATCAAAGATGGAGTGTGAAGCAGGAGCTATTCATCAAGGCTCACTGTTTTGCCTTGAAGGACTAGTTGACAATTAGACCTTATGAAGGGTATACCACGTTATATCCTGTTTTCAGTGGATTTTCATTCTAGTTCATCGTTATTTTATTGAATTTGTTTATGTCCATGGAATTGACTTTCACTCCTTCTATTATAAAAAGTAAAACATTCATAGGCAAAATACTTTATTTGTTAGTTTTGTGAAGACACAATGTAATTAACATTATTTTATATTAATTCTTAAGATTTCCTTGGGACATTGGAAGAAATTCTTCCTAACCTCGAAAAAGATGTTACTGTTTGGATAATGACCAAAGATTCCACTTTTCCAAATGTGCACAGCCTGTTAGACAAAATAGAAGCTGCACCTGAAGACCCTGTTCCAGTTAATCGACGCTCTGCCAATAACCTCAAGTCATCTGTTTTATATATATTTACTTCAGGAACAACAGGTACTATATTTTCCTTCAGCTTTCATCTAGAAGCTCAGTTATCTGAAACTCTAATATTTTGGTTCTGCTTCTCACAGTGGAATATCACATTTACTTTCTAGAAGCATTGTGGTGGAAAAGAAACATGTTTCTTGTCAGCGACTTTATCTTCAGTGGTTTATGAGCTTCTTTTTTTGTTTCCTGCCATGTTGTGCAAGTAGTATGAGAAGGTTTAGCTCTTATTACTTTGCAGCCAAGATGTTTATAAAACACTTTGCTTTTTTGATGGGTGTACAATGAAACTAAATATTATTTTGTGTTTGCATACCATTCTCTAGCTAATATAGCTACCGTCGTATCTAGAACTTGAAAAAATAGTCTTCAAACAAACAAATAAATATCTGCTTTTCTTCATCAAGTCATGTTTTGTGCAGGTCACTGCAGAAGCAGAAAATAGGATTAAGTTGCTGGCCTTTTAGTTTAGAAACAGATGGCTGAATTTATTACCAGTGCTCCAGCAGTTAAGAAGCTAAGACTTAAAAAAAAAATTGATCACCGACATGAAAAGCAGCATGATGTTGTTAAGATAAGCAGATTGGCATTCTCATTCAGCTGAACACAATAGTTTTAGGCACAAAAGGTTTAAAATAAAGATGTATCTTATGGCTTTGTTGCCTTTTATAAATAATTATTTAATTTACAAACTATAGCTTTGGGGAAAAATAGGAAATAAAAATGTCAGTCTAGAATAAAAAACTTAAGGCATAAACAGTGTCAGGATGTTAGGTATGTTTGTAAAACTACTGTTTTACAAATAATGTCTGAAGAGTCTGAAGAATATGGCATATGTTCAGTACGAAATAATTAATATAGTAGTATAACTATACATATGGGTTTAATGTAAATAAAATGTACATAGATAATATAATAATAGATAATATAATAGATGTAAAAATATAATACATATACTATATATATTAGTTTAACTAATACACCAGTATAACCATATAACTAAGATAACTAGTATGTAATATAGTTAGGATGGGATAACTAATTTTAGTCTAAAGCAAATGAGCATTTTCACACTGATAAAGCAAAAGCATAGTGTTCCTCCTAAAATCAATGACTGGTAAACTTAGTTAAGAAAGGTGTTGTATGAACTGTAGTCAGCTGTGTAAAAACAGAGAGAAAAACCACAAAACTCTGTAGAACACTTCTTTCTGTAAGTGGTTCACGGGCAACTTTGCCTTTTCTTCTGAGCAATAATGAGTTTTGGAACAGGTTTGAAGCATAGCTAGAATCTTAATAGATTACACTTCCAGAGTTAACAGCTTTAGTTAAGTCTTCAAATGAACAGCAGCTTTGCTAGAATAGGTGACAGAACTTTATGAGCTATTACATTTTTTAATTTTTTTAACATTGTCAGATCCCAATCTGAAATTTGTGTATGAAACCTGTATGAAAAGAACACATCCCCTGCTGAAATTACTGACTACCAGAGTAGTAGCCCAAGTAGCCCTTGCATGTTGCTGAATAGAAATTCTATACTGAGCCTGAAGAAACCAATTTAGAAGAACCTAACTGGAGCGGACTTATTGCTGGATTTTGAATTTCTTTTAACTCTACATAGTCTTCTAAAAAAATGAGTAGACACAGATGTACACACTTTAGATAAATGCCCATTGCCTGTTCTATTTCGTGTAGATCCCATACTGTTCTTAATTACAGTAGAGTCACAGTGACTGTTTTCTGAAAGACATCTAGTGTGGTGCCTCCTTATATTTATTTATGGAAATGTCCTCAACATGTGCCAGGGGAGATTTAGGTTGGATAATAGGAAGGACTTCTTTACTAAATGGATTGTCAAGACTGCCCAGGGATGTGGTTGAGTCACCATCTCTGGAGGTGTTTAAAAGATGAGTGGATGTCACACCTGGTCTAGTGCCAGAATTTGCAGGGCTGGATCTGTGGTTGGACTTGATGACCTTAAAGGTCTTTTCCAACCAAAACTATTTTTTGATTCTATAATTCTCTGTTAATAGAAGTCCGTACATACAGTAAATGCTTCAGGCCCTTTGTTGGCTCTGTATAGTTTGATTGCATGCTAACCATGGAGTTTCTTCATGTTTTCACCTGTTTGACATCAGACTGAATAACTGTTGAAGTTACAAACTGGCTTATGTGTCTTGATGTGTATAGGACAAAAATGCAATATCGTATTAACAGCCAGTTGTCTATGAACAACCATCTAAACAGATGGCTGATAATTTGGATGTAGAAGAAAGTTTGATTATTTTATGATTTCACAGACCTTACACTGAAAAAAAAAAAAGTAGATTGAGTTTCTTTAAAACAAGCTTTATGCATGTTTTTTCTCACTACAGGTCTTCCAAAGGCTGCAGTAATCAGTCACATGCAAGTTCTTAAAGGAGCTGCTGGACTGTGGGCTTTTGGTGCTACAGCAGAAGATGTAGTTTATATTACTCTGCCTCTTTATCACAGTGCAGCATCTCTTCTTGGCATTGGTGGATGCATTGAATTGGGTAGGGCTTGTTTTACTGAATTGTGTTGTGAATACAGAATTAATTTTTATAAAGATGTATAATGCATGCTTAGGTTCACTGGCATTAGGCAAACTAAAACTTTGCCAAAATCAAATTAACAGTCTTTTCCAAAGAGTTTTGTATTTCTGTATTTCAGTGATGGGGGGCCATTGTAATAGCGAAGGTTGTATTATGAGCTATCTTTGTGGTACTGGAGAAGGATTAGTTATATTTATTTGTATAACAAAAATTTTTACTTTTGTATTTAGGTAAAAAGAAACTTAAGGACATACATAATATTTTGGCAGTGTGTATAGTGCATTAGTGTATATACAGACTAAGCATTGTATAGTGGAATAGAATTAAAATGTATTTTAGCGACCTTAAAAAAGTCTGACAAATACTTCTGTAGTAACCATTTAGCTTTGACATATATCATTAGATGATATATGACATTTTTCCATTTAATTTGTGTACAGTTTTGGCACAGACAATATAATTTATATTGTACTGAGACTGTAGGTGTCCTCAGTGACTCTCTTATAAGATTTAATCGGAACTTGATGTCAAATATTTCCTGTTTCCTGAAGCATCAAGGACAAGTCACTAGCAAGGGAAAAGTCATTGCCTTCTGGATTAATTCTGTCTGAATCTGCATCAATGAATACTTGCTTGGTTGAAAAATGAGGTGTCAACAATACCCAAGTGACTTGCTAATTCAGACTAACGTTTATGGATATTCTCAGTTAAGGTCTTTTGAATAATGCTGCAACACCAACAAAGAGAAGCTGTCTTCTTATTTTTGACCTCTTAACTATAGGTTTACTGTCTCACAAAGGAGGAGACTGGGTTCATCTCCCTTCTTTGTCTACCAGGTTTAGACACATATTCCAATAAAACAACTCAAATACCATACAGTTCTCTGAATGAGGTTGCTTCAGGTTCCTCTTATGTTCAGTCTTGTAGAAATAGTAAATATAACCAAGCTGCCCAATAAAGAAAATTCTTAATTTTCTTTTCTACTGTTTCCATAAAGGTGCAACCTGTGTATTAAAAAAGAAGTTCTCAGCTAGTCAGTTTTGGAATGACTGCAGAAAGTATAATGTGACTGTTATCCAGTACATTGGAGAGCTTTGCCGTTACCTTTGCAGCCAGCCAGTGGTAAGTGGGGACAAAGTGATGGCTATTTATCTGCAAGTGATAAGTACACTTATTGTTCTTGATTTGGTTAAGTTAAAAGGGAAATAAAACTGCACTGAACCTGTCTCTCTGCCCTTCTTTTTATGTGAGATTCTTCATATATTTGGTGATCTGCAAATGGCTTGAATCAGAAAGACATTAAAGTATTGAAACAAAAGATATTGAGGCTAAAATCTAATTCAGTATCATCTCAGTGAAAAAAAATGTTATTTCACAGGGTTTCACAATGTGAGTCCAGAAAACCAAGATTACTTTCAATATCTTCAGAACATTTCTTGGCATGTGACTATATCAGAGGTCTTTGGTTTTGTAGGTCAGGTTTTGGCATGCAGAATGTGCTTGATTTGAGATCATCTAAGCCATATTTTAAAATAGTTTGAGAATGTTGAAGAATGACATTTGTTCCACTTAGAAAGTGATTCCAGGAAACAAAGTAGTTTTTATTAAAGTAAAAATCCCTCTCTGAAGCTATGTGAGCCCTAACTTGAAAATACTTATTTAACCCTGACAATCAGTGATATGATGGTCTTTCCACACAGTACCAAGTGCAAAGTACACTGAACTTGTTGTAATTACCAAGTATAGCTGACTCACATTGACTGAGTTAAGTCATAATCTGGCTGTTTTCTGATGTTTTTCTGTATTTATACTTGATGGCAGAGAAAGCCCAAGATGTTTAAGGTGAGCTAAATGCCAAAAATTCAAAGGAATTCACCCAATATGTATAGAATAATAGAAGCAGAACAGATATAATGGTTACTTAGCCAACCCAACTGACTTTCTGTCTACAAATACTTGTGTTAAATGTGTCAAATGTGAAACAAACATTCACAGTTTAGTATAAATTAAAATTTATCTTTCTGATGTTGGCAACTTCTGTTGATTTATGAGCTGCAGGTTTTCCTACTGTGTTTCAATAGTAAAACCTAAATGTGACATCATCCATTATCTTACCTGGTCAAGCATTTCAATAAATGACTCTATGCAGTTATTTATTATATAAATAGCTTTAAGTTTTTAATTTTAAATAATAAAATAAAATATTTTCCAAGTACCTGTATAACATTAAGCAGAAATAACTGTATCCTTGTTTACTTTAACAAAATATCTAGGAGAACACAAAAGCATTTGTGAAGACAGGCAGATGTTGGATGCAACATAGCTATTACTTCTTTGAACATTCTTCCTTTATGTCTATAATAATTTCATTTGGGGATTTCAAAAAATAATCAGTGCTTTATTTCCTTTTCAGTGAATTTTATTGAAATTACTCATCTCTTAGGACATGGTGCCAATAGTTCAAATTAATGAATCTGAAAATCATGTTAGCCTCCAAAGAAGAAAAATCACGATTTATAAAAGTTAGGCCCTCCATGTGTTTTGGTTTTCCTTGTGGTCTTTGACCATCAATATTGTGTAACTTTTTTTTTCTTTTATTATAAAGTTAGCAAACAAACAAAACAAAAATGCCACTCCAAAAAAAACTATTTATATACTACATGGTATGCTTATGTGATCATTAACTATTTATTAACTATATAACTATTCTGTTTATTATTTTGTGTGTCTACATTCTAAGAAGCTGCTATATCTAAAGTCTTTGTTCTGTGAGGTTACAGGGTTTTTCTCTTCTGGGCCTTATTTGCTAGCTGGCTAAAAAGCAATTTAATGTACCTTATCAAGAAAAATTAAAATGATAAAATAAATTGGATTGACAGCTAGATATTTGAAGAAAAACAGTAAGTCATGCTGGAGCTGGGAGAGAAACATGTTCACGCAAATAAGTGAAGGGTTGTAAATATGTTATGCAATCCATTATTGTTTTTCCAGTAAGTGAAATGATTTGCTGAGTTATTATCTCTAAGTTTCATTAGCTTAGAAGTACTATATATACTGGCAACATGAGGAAGGTACAGCTAATACAAAATTTAAAGCTCTGTGAAGGTATGTGGGCAGTATTCTCAAGGTTAGAGCACCATAAAGCCCTTCTAAATGAACATAGATCAAAACTATAGCAATAATCTTAAGTGCTTTGTTTTGTTTAACACTAACCTTTAAATAGATGGTATATTTCTAATAGTTGGAGGCCACGGTGTGGTGTCTCATTTCATAGATTTAGAACAGAACTTTTAGCAAGTCTCTGGTAGCTTATAGGCTCTTGGTTTCACTTTCCTTTTTCAGCTTTGTCTTGTTTGTTCCTTCTGCCTCCCACTTACATCTGCAACAGTTCTTGAAGGCTCCTCTGCAGTACAATTTTTCTGAAACATGTTCTGGATCCAGTTGGCTTTAGTAACCTGTTGTCTGGAAAGAACATTTGTTAGAAGAGGATATTGTCTCTTTGCTAAAGTATGAGTACAAAGGCCTTGCATCATGTGACACTAATACATTATGTTGTGCCCCTAAATAAATGAGTAACCCTCATGACTGACCTCTCCCAAGCTCTTTTTCTAAGGTCTTTTCACAGAATCACAGAACACCAGCTGGAAGGGACCTTGAGGATCGTCTGGTCCAACCATTTTAGGTGACTCATATTTTCAATGAAAAGGCCTGGCACCCTGTCAGGCTGAGCTTTGAAAGTGTCCAGTGTAGAGGAATCCACCACTTACCATGAGATATCATTGCAATGTTTAACTTTTCTCATGGGGAAAAAAAGACTTCTGTATCTCCAGAAGACTTATACCCATTACCCCTTGTCTTTTCCGTGTGACTGCTTGTAAAAGGGGAGTCTCCATCCTCATGGTAGGCACCCGTTATGTACTGGTACATGGTGATAAGGTCTCCCTAAGCCTTCTCTCCTCAAGGATGAACAGACACAGTTCTCTCAGCCTAAATTTGTATGGAAGTTTTCCCTGATCATCCTAGTGAAAGTCTAAGAGCCAGCATTGCTGGCTAGTAGCCATTAGTAGCTACAAAATGGATCCTGATCAAAGATACTATCATAACTACTCCAGTGAAAGAAAATACTTAGCAAATTAATAACTTGGTCTTGGTGGATGACATTGGTCAAAGTCTCTGTTGACAATGATCTGTGAAATTTCAGAAGTATGGTGTAGAATTACTCCCTATTTTCTCTCTAAGCAAAGGCCTTGAAAATACTTCTTGTCTAATCTGTGGATATATTTGGATGTATTTTCCATAGAAAGTTTGAACACATTTAAAATTTTATATACAAAATCTTTCTAATGGACTTAAAGGTTTATTTCAAATTTGAAATAATGACCTATTTAAATAATACATTGCATCCTGAAGCTTTTTGAAAGATATGAATGGTAAAGCAGCATCTTTTTCCTGCTTTCCTGTATAGGAGACCTGACTCCTCAAGTGGTTTACAAACAGAGGCTAGGAATTTGTTGTCCTGATCATTATGTCCTGTCTTGTACTCTCATAAGCAGTCATACATTATGACATTAACTGTATGATTTATGATACATTGGATGAACTTGTTAAGCCTTCCTATCAACACCAGAGTTCACTTATATATGTGTTCAAAGTCTGTTTCACAATAATTTTATAACTGCTTAGAAATTTTCCTTCAATATTTTATGTCCATTTGCTATTGAGCTGATGTTATACTTCGGGACCAGTAGCATTTCCTCTTTCCTTGGGGTTACCTCAAGTGGTAAGACTATGAGACTATGTATATCAGCTTTCAGACTTTATTTTGTTAAGCTGAAGCTTTATTTTGTTAAGCAAGTCAATCTTTCTAATAGGTCCAGTTTGGCCAAGGTTTCTGTGGATGGGATTAAGCTCTCTNTTATAAAGTTAGCAAACAAACAAAACAAAAATGCCACTCCAAAAAAAACTATTTATATACTACATGGTATGCTTATGTGATCATTAACTATTTATTAACTATATAACTATTCTGTTTATTATTTTGTGTGTCTACATTCTAAGAAGCTGCTATATCTAAAGTCTTTGTTCTGTGAGGTTACAGGGTTTTTCTCTTCTGGGCCTTATTTGCTAGCTGGCTAAAAAGCAATTTAATGTACCTTATCAAGAAAAATTAAAATGATAAAATAAATTGGATTGACAGCTAGATATTTGAAGAAAAACAGTAAGTCATGCTGGAGCTGGGAGAGAAACATGTTCACGCAAATAAGTGAAGGGTTGTAAATATGTTATGCAATCCATTATTGTTTTTCCAGTAAGTGAAATGATTTGCTGAGTTATTATCTCTAAGTTTCATTAGCTTAGAAGTACTATATATACTGGCAACATGAGGAAGGTACAGCTAATACAAAATTTAAAGCTCTGTGAAGGTATGTGGGCAGTATTCTCAAGGTTAGAGCACCATAAAGCCCTTCTAAATGAACATAGATCAAAACTATAGCAATAATCTTAAGTGCTTTGTTTTGTTTAACACTAACCTTTAAATAGATGGTATATTTCTAATAGTTGGAGGCCACGGTGTGGTGTCTCATTTCATAGATTTAGAACAGAACTTTTAGCAAGTCTCTGGTAGCTTATAGGCTCTTGGTTTCACTTTCCTTTTTCAGCTTTGTCTTGTTTGTTCCTTCTGCCTCCCACTTACATCTGCAACAGTTCTTGAAGGCTCCTCTGCAGTACAATTTTTCTGAAACATGTTCTGGATCCAGTTGGCTTTAGTAACCTGTTGTCTGGAAAGAACATTTGTTAGAAGAGGATATTGTCTCTTTGCTAAAGTATGAGTACAAAGGCCTTGCATCATGTGACACTAATACATTATGTTGTGCCCCTAAATAAATGAGTAACCCTCATGACTGACCTCTCCCAAGCTCTTTTTCTAAGGTCTTTTCACAGAATCACAGAACACCAGCTGGAAGGGACCTTGAGGATCGTCTGGTCCAACCATTTTAGGTGACTCATATTTTCAATGAAAAGGCCTGGCACCCTGTCAGGCTGAGCTTTGAAAGTGTCCAGTGTAGAGGAATCCACCACTTACCATGAGATATCATTGCAATGTTTAACTTTTCTCATGGGGAAAAAAAGACTTCTGTATCTCCAGAAGACTTATACCCATTACCCCTTGTCTTTTCCGTGTGACTGCTTGTAAAAGGGGAGTCTCCATCCTCATGGTAGGCACCCGTTATGTACTGGTACATGGTGATAAGGTCTCCCTAAGCCTTCTCTCCTCAAGGATGAACAGACACAGTTCTCTCAGCCTAAATTTGTATGGAAGTTTTCCCTGATCATCCTAGTGAAAGTCTAAGAGCCAGCATTGCTGGCTAGTAGCCATTAGTAGCTACAAAATGGATCCTGATCAAAGATACTATCATAACTACTCCAGTGAAAGAAAATACTTAGCAAATTAATAACTTGGTCTTGGTGGATGACATTGGTCAAAGTCTCTGTTGACAATGATCTGTGAAATTTCAGAAGTATGGTGTAGAATTACTCCCTATTTTCTCTCTAAGCAAAGGCCTTGAAAATACTTCTTGTCTAATCTGTGGATATATTTGGATGTATTTTCCATAGAAAGTTTGAACACATTTAAAATTTTATATACAAAATCTTTCTAATGGACTTAAAGGTTTATTTCAAATTTGAAATAATGACCTATTTAAATAATACATTGCATCCTGAAGCTTTTTGAAAGATATGAATGGTAAAGCAGCATCTTTTTCCTGCTTTCCTGTATAGGAGACCTGACTCCTCAAGTGGTTTACAAACAGAGGCTAGGAATTTGTTGTCCTGATCATTATGTCCTGTCTTGTACTCTCATAAGCAGTCATACATTATGACATTAACTGTATGATTTATGATACATTGGATGAACTTGTTAAGCCTTCCTATCAACACCAGAGTTCACTTATATATGTGTTCAAAGTCTGTTTCACAATAATTTTATAACTGCTTAGAAATTTTCCTTCAATATTTTATGTCCATTTGCTATTGAGCTGATGTTATACTTCGGGACCAGTAGCATTTCCTCTTTCCTTGGGGTTACCTCAAGTGGTAAGACTATGAGACTATGTATATCAGCTTTCAGACTTTATTTTGTTAAGCTGAAGCTTTATTTTGTTAAGCAAGTCAATCTTTCTAATAGGTCCAGTTTGGCCAAGGTTTCTGTGGATGGGATTAAGCTCTCTGAAGTGACTTTAGAAAAGATGCTTAAGGATTTATTTTATTAAAACTCTTCTGTGTTAGAACAATAGTGATTTAGAAGGAGAAAACGAGGAAGTCAGTCCTGCTGGGGTAAACATGTGAAATGAACACTTATTTTCCTGCTGTTGACTCAAGTGTTGTGGGAAGGGGGCTAAGAATGAGGTTTATATAGGTTGGATAACACTGTGATAGGCAAGAAAGGAAAAATGAGTCAGCTGGCAATTATCTACAATGAAGGTATTACTTGACTTTGCTTTTTATTCCCCCTTAAACTTTAGTTCAATTTATATTTAGTACTGGAAATTGTTCTTCTCTTATCATTACCATGTGGAGTGGAAATTTGTCAAGCCCCTTGCGGATTTTCAACATAAACATGTTGTTCATTACCCCAAACCAGTAATGTGTCATAGTTGCAGAAAACCTACCTTTCATTTGAAGACTCTGAATAACCTCTAAACATCATTCGAATTTTATTTGCTTGGGGAGATTGTGCGGCTTATTTATTCTTCTAGTAACCTGTGTACTTTTTTTAAAAAACCCTGTGACCACTTGCATATGTTGTAAGCAGACATCATTCTTAATCCAAATTAACTACAGCATTAACAGTACCTAAAAGAAGAATTGAACACTGTTTATACCTGCAGTTAGAGAAAATACAGTTTTTAGACTAAGAACATGTTCAGCATATTTGAAATGAAGCTTAGAAATGACCTGGGATTTGGAAGTTTGTATTTCCCCCCTCCAGACTATAACAGTATCCTATTTCTAGTATAAAATACATTGTGTGTCATGACAAACTTTTTCTGTGCTGCTTTAAACTGCCATGACTGCAAGAACAATGTTATTTTAAGAAGCGGGTTTAAAAGCAGATTATAATCAAATCCATTTTGGCTACTGCCTTCTGATATTTAAACATACTTGCATAAGTGTTGGACACTATCCAGACAGTGATTCTGTGCCTGTTTTCTCATTCTTCCTGCTAATAGTGGTAAAGGTTTCAATTTTTAATTCTGTAATACTTGGAGAATTTCTTTGCTCTTAGAAAGCATTNCCAGCTGGAAGGGACCTTGAGGATCGTCTGGTCCAACCATTTTAGGTGACTCATATTTTCAATGAAAAGGCCTGGCACCCTGTCAGGCTGAGCTTTGAAAGTGTCCAGTGTAGAGGAATCCACCACTTACCATGAGATATCATTGCAATGTTTAACTTTTCTCATGGGGAAAAAAAGACTTCTGTATCTCCAGAAGACTTATACCCATTACCCCTTGTCTTTTCCGTGTGACTGCTTGTAAAAGGGGAGTCTCCATCCTCATGGTAGGCACCCGTTATGTACTGGTACATGGTGATAAGGTCTCCCTAAGCCTTCTCTCCTCAAGGATGAACAGACACAGTTCTCTCAGCCTAAATTTGTATGGAAGTTTTCCCTGATCATCCTAGTGAAAGTCTAAGAGCCAGCATTGCTGGCTAGTAGCCATTAGTAGCTACAAAATGGATCCTGATCAAAGATACTATCATAACTACTCCAGTGAAAGAAAATACTTAGCAAATTAATAACTTGGTCTTGGTGGATGACATTGGTCAAAGTCTCTGTTGACAATGATCTGTGAAATTTCAGAAGTATGGTGTAGAATTACTCCCTATTTTCTCTCTAAGCAAAGGCCTTGAAAATACTTCTTGTCTAATCTGTGGATATATTTGGATGTATTTTCCATAGAAAGTTTGAACACATTTAAAATTTTATATACAAAATCTTTCTAATGGACTTAAAGGTTTATTTCAAATTTGAAATAATGACCTATTTAAATAATACATTGCATCCTGAAGCTTTTTGAAAGATATGAATGGTAAAGCAGCATCTTTTTCCTGCTTTCCTGTATAGGAGACCTGACTCCTCAAGTGGTTTACAAACAGAGGCTAGGAATTTGTTGTCCTGATCATTATGTCCTGTCTTGTACTCTCATAAGCAGTCATACATTATGACATTAACTGTATGATTTATGATACATTGGATGAACTTGTTAAGCCTTCCTATCAACACCAGAGTTCACTTATATATGTGTTCAAAGTCTGTTTCACAATAATTTTATAACTGCTTAGAAATTTTCCTTCAATATTTTATGTCCATTTGCTATTGAGCTGATGTTATACTTCGGGACCAGTAGCATTTCCTCTTTCCTTGGGGTTACCTCAAGTGGTAAGACTATGAGACTATGTATATCAGCTTTCAGACTTTATTTTGTTAAGCTGAAGCTTTATTTTGTTAAGCAAGTCAATCTTTCTAATAGGTCCAGTTTGGCCAAGGTTTCTGTGGATGGGATTAAGCTCTCTGAAGTGACTTTAGAAAAGATGCTTAAGGATTTATTTTATTAAAACTCTTCTGTGTTAGAACAATAGTGATTTAGAAGGAGAAAACGAGGAAGTCAGTCCTGCTGGGGTAAACATGTGAAATGAACACTTATTTTCCTGCTGTTGACTCAAGTGTTGTGGGAAGGGGGCTAAGAATGAGGTTTATATAGGTTGGATAACACTGTGATAGGCAAGAAAGGAAAAATGAGTCAGCTGGCAATTATCTACAATGAAGGTATTACTTGACTTTGCTTTTTATTCCCCCTTAAACTTTAGTTCAATTTATATTTAGTACTGGAAATTGTTCTTCTCTTATCATTACCATGTGGAGTGGAAATTTGTCAAGCCCCTTGCGGATTTTCAACATAAACATGTTGTTCATTACCCCAAACCAGTAATGTGTCATAGTTGCAGAAAACCTACCTTTCATTTGAAGACTCTGAATAACCTCTAAACATCATTCGAATTTTATTTGCTTGGGGAGATTGTGCGGCTTATTTATTCTTCTAGTAACCTGTGTACTTTTTTTAAAAAACCCTGTGACCACTTGCATATGTTGTAAGCAGACATCATTCTTAATCCAAATTAACTACAGCATTAACAGTACCTAAAAGAAGAATTGAACACTGTTTATACCTGCAGTTAGAGAAAATACAGTTTTTAGACTAAGAACATGTTCAGCATATTTGAAATGAAGCTTAGAAATGACCTGGGATTTGGAAGTTTGTATTTCCCCCCTCCAGACTATAACAGTATCCTATTTCTAGTATAAAATACATTGTGTGTCATGACAAACTTTTTCTGTGCTGCTTTAAACTGCCATGACTGCAAGAACAATGTTATTTTAAGAAGCGGGTTTAAAAGCAGATTATAATCAAATCCATTTTGGCTACTGCCTTCTGATATTTAAACATACTTGCATAAGTGTTGGACACTATCCAGACAGTGATTCTGTGCCTGTTTTCTCATTCTTCCTGCTAATAGTGGTAAAGGTTTCAATTTTTAATTCTGTAATACTTGGAGAATTTCTTTGCTCTTAGAAAGCATTGGTTTTCCATACCCAAACAGCACTGAAAACATCAGCTACTGGTTCTGGCATTGTTGTTGAAGACTTTTCTGAGTCTTTAATAGGTCGTACACCTGGACCAATTTCCTTCCTTCCAGCTTCTTTTCCTCAGTACTCATCTTTTTGATTGAGCTAGTGGATTCATGCAGAAAATGTCCTGATAGTGCAACCTGGAAATCACAACCATACTTCTACAGAGGGAAATTTCATACTGCTCACAGAATACTGTGTGCAACATGAAGTGCAAGAAATAACCTGTGCATGCTTTAGTTCTCTGAAATGACGTTAAGAATTTTTTGTGTGATTTGTTTTGACTTGTGGACTCCTGGGGCAATCACCATAAATACAATTGTTGACATTGTATTACTGGGTAGCACACAGACAAAAGTAACTATTTTTTTGTTAGTAGGCATTTTCAGAGTAAATAGAAGTAGCATTAAAGAAAATATTTCCTACTTGCAGAGCTGAAGGGATAAAACTCCTGTAAGAATCTAATAATACAATCATAGAATGGTTCAAGTTGGGAGGGACCTCAATGATCACCCCCCCTGACATGGGTAGGTGCACCTCCAACCAGACCAGGCTGCCTAAGGTCTCATCCAGCCTATTCTTTAACACCTCCAGGGCTGGGGCAGCCAAACCCCTTTCCATCATCTTCCAACAGTCTTGGAAGACTGGGGAGGTTCCACTGGACTGGAGGTTGGCTGATGCTGTGCCCATCTACAAGAAGGGTTGCAAGGAGGACCCTGGGAACTCCAGGCCAGTCTGCCTGACCTCAGTGCCAGGGAGAGTCACGGAACAGGTGATCTTGAGTGCTATCATGAAGCACTTGCAAGAGAATCGGGTGATCAGGCCCAGCTAACATGGGTTCACAAAAGGTAGGTCCTGCCAAACCAACCTGATCACCTTCTATGACAAAGTGACTCGGCTGCTGGAAGAGGGAAAGGCTGTGGATGTGATTTTCCTGGACTTCAGCAAAGCCTTTGACACAGTTTCTCACAGCATT